>VZTU01014492.1:44478-62053 GCA_013400835.1 Zapornia atra | reverse complement strand
TGCTGTCTGGAGACAGTGCTGTCCTGGGGCCATGCTGGGCCGGGAAGCTGGTGGTGTCTCAAATGAAGTAGATGAAGCCAGTGAACACTCCGAACCGACGGCTCATCTGTAATTCCCCATCTCTGACAAAACAGCAACTCCTGGCAGAGAAATAAATGAAGAAGGTGGGGCTGAAAATAACGCCCCAGCAGCCAGCTGGTGTGGCTGTGCCAGGAGACTGTTCCGGAAGGACCCTGGGTTTTCCACAAGCGCTGGAGCCAAAGAGCCTCGTCAGCCCTCGGTGAGTGCTTAGGACACTGGAGCCAGCAGTCAGAGGAGCGCGATGCCTCCCTGGTTTCAAGGGTGTGCACAGCAGGAGAGCCCCCCAAGACACCCTGAGTCCGGACAGCCCGTACGAAAGCGCTGGCGGAACGCGTGTGCGGGGGTGGCTGGCTGGCAGCGCTCCGGTATGGGGCACACACAGGTGCCATCTGATTGACAGTGTGACACCAAGGGCCCCAGTGGGACCAGTTCAGGCCCTGTGGACCAGTGCAGCTGAGGGGAGAAGACCTTCTGCGCCAGAGGCCACATGGGAGGCAGCACACCACCGCCATGTGCGGTGCGATCGGCTGGGACCACGGGACCCCTTCCGAAAGGAGCTCCTGCGGCTGCCAGGGTCTGCAGGCAGCACTGGGAGCCTGCAGGGACAAGTGGCACCCCCGGCTTCACTGGGTTTTAGGGAACAGGTGGCAGCAAGGGACAGCTCTGGGCCTGTGTGTGGTGCTGGGTGGCTGTCACTGGGCGGCTGTCGCTGGGGAGCGCTGGCAGCCGGCCACACACGGACACCCCGGGCACAGCCACCCCACCTCTGCACCCATGAAGAGCCCTGGCTCAAAGAGAGCCGGAGGTTTGGAGTGGAATCGATAATTACTTGTAAGCAGCCGAATCAATAGATCAGTCAGTGGCATCTTGAGAGATGTGTGTGAGGGCACGGGATGCCCACAGGTCCCACCAGCGTGCTCCTTCCTTCCATGCCGCCTGAGGGAGTAACCCCAGGGATAGGTTCCTCATGCTCTTGCTCGGTGGGGGCAGTACCTGTGCAGGGGATGTGTAATGAAAGCAGACTGAGCTCCGAGGATAAGCCATTTAGGCAGCAAAAGAAAGAGTATTTCTTTGATTTTAGACAAATCCTCCCTTCAGTGTTCTGCTTTTGATCTTGGCATGGAAGGATAAGTTTTATGTAAGACAAATGTCTATCAAAGTTTTATTTTAAAAGCATGCTTTTAACAGACGGTGGCACACTGATTAAATTTGACATTTGAAGCAAGGCAGTCTAAACAGCCCAGGAATGCAGAAGGATTAAAGTGAGGTCACACATAAAAACTACTGCTGTTTTATTAGGCAGTGAAGTTTGGCTGCTATTAATCTATGCTGACAGGTAATGGTTAATATCTGGCCAGTTGTAATTTTTGTTCTGCTGTCTTTTCCGGTTGGTAGAGCGTGACTCAGTGCACAGAACGTTCTCCAACAGTTCTACTCCATGTAATTTTGTGAACAAATAATAGTTATCTCTTGGAAATACCATGTCTAGCTCCTGGGGACCATTTGAAAAGCATCATTTACAGGCATAACTGCGATGGTTCAGAGCTCCTGGTACCTAGGGATGAAGAAGCAGCTGCCCAGGGCCTGTACTCCCAGACCAGCAACCCACAGCTCTGCGGAGCTGGGGAAGAGCCTGGGACACAGACAGGACCCTGAGGTCTGGGGAGTGAGGGCTGTGGCTGATGGGCTCTTTAACCCGATTACCATGACTGTCCTCATTAGACCTACACACCTCTCTCTGAGCAAGAAGAGCAACGACAGTGCAGAGCACATCCCTTGGACGCAGGCACGACCCTGTGATTTGTGTTTATTCCAGATGGAGAGCTCGTGTCGGTGCTTTTCAAACCTGTGGCAAGGCCACCACCATCTCTGAACTCCTGCGGCTGTTCAAGGGGCCATAAGGGTCAGTGTCCGTCCTGTACCACGCTTCTTGTGGGTTGCTGTTTCCTTTTGTCCAGCCCACCCCCCTGCCTGGCAGTCAGAGAGGTCAGAGTAGCATCTATTGCTGCTAGAAAGGAACGGATGGACCCCTGGCCACAGCTGCCGCTGGCTCGGGGTCTGGTCAGAGGGTCCCGACAGCCCACCCCTCTGATAAGCGGTTGGCCCCACCGAGACGGTCGCTGAGCTGCTGTCCCTCCAGGGTAAGGGCATCTTTAATGCCCATGCTAATTTTAACCCAAATGCTCTTCCCCCAATTTTGCCACTGTTTCTGCCAGGCAGGCAAGCGTGGCAATCCCCCCCCACCCCCCCAAATATCCCTTCCTAGCCCAGCTCCCACCGTGGCTCAAGGACCGGGCAGTACGGGGGTGGGGGGAAGATAAGGGCATCACGGAAGAGCACTAGAGAGCTGGTCTTCAGTCAACGGACAGGCGTCACTAATGGCCCTGTACTGAGATAGTAATTGTGGCAAACTAAATACCCAGCCATTAGAGACCAAAATGTGTTGTAAGAGACCAGAGTACATTAAATGCCAGACAATGGTATCCGGGTAAAATCTTTAGTGCCTCATCATTGAACAAAGGATTCTTTGAGTGGGGAAGGTAAAGGACAAGTTTTAAATAGGGCTGACATTTGTCTGTGCACACTGATGGGGCCTGAGCAGGAGCAACCGCAGAAACCTGTCAGAGGGTGTGACCACCTCATCCATCACGGACACGGGTGCTGCTGGGGGACCGGTGCCCGCAGGGGGGGCAGGGGGTGACCTCAGAGCCGGGCTGAGCCCCGTCCCCGCTCCTGATGCTTGTCCTGGCTCATAGTGGCTGTGTCCGGCTGGGACAGCAGCTTAAACCACACGTGGAGGGTCCAGACGTGGGGTGCAGCGAGGGGCCGGCAGCGAGGGGCCGGCAGCGAGGGGCCCTCAGCCCTCCCAAGGGATGCCGCACAAGCTCCGCTTCAGCAGGGTTTTGGGGAGCGAGGTGGCGGGGCCGGGCAGGGGCAGGGTGCCGGTGGGGAAGCCGCTCTCCTGGCACTGGTAAATGTGACGAGGCCGTGATGCTGGGGTGCTTCTCGTGGGATCGGCTCCCCAGAGAGAGCACCCGGCAAGTGGCCGGCGCATTTCCAGGGCCCTCGGTTGCAGCAGGTCGCTGCTGCTGGACACGGCGCCGAGGGAGCTGCGGCAGCGCGGTGTGCCCCGCATGGCAAACACCAGCAGCGCGGCGCTGCTGGCAGTAAAAGCGCCGATAACTGTCTTGAAGAGCGCTCGGATGCCAGAGTAATGATGGAGGTGGAAACAGCCTTGCTAATTACAGAAAGAGTGGGCAGCCCCGGGAAGCAGAGCGGGCAGGGTCCCTCCTCCGCCTCTGTGCTGTGCAATCCAACGCGTCTCTCACCGCCCAGCATCCTCCCCGCTTCCCCAGCGCCGGGTGTGGAGACAGCAGCACACTGGAGCCGAGTCACGGCTGCGATGGCTACCCCTGTGTCGGAAAATAGGGAAGGGGGGGGAACGTGGTGCCGACCCCAAAACAAGCATCGGCTCCGTGGCTCTGGGACTGCAGGGGCTCCTCCGAGCCGCGCTGTAGGTGGCAGGGAGGCACTGCTTCGGGTGCGGGGTGGTCTGGGAGGGATGCTGCAGGGTGGGGAGCGGACACCCTGTCCTCCGAGAGCTGCCAGGGAACGCTGAGCCCGGGATCTCCAGCCCTGATGGGCTTCCCTTGTCGGGCAGCGAGGGGGGCTGACCCCCGGCTGCGGATGTGCGGGGACCCCGTGCCCAGGCGAGGCAGTGCGGGAGGGTATCCCCAGGCTCGTGCAATCTGCACGGATTTGCTGGGAAATGCCAGCAGGAGAGCACAGCCAAGGCTTGTACAGCTGGACAGCACTGCCCACACTTTCCCTATGGCTGTGCCTGATCCTGAGGGGTTCTGGGACAGGCTGGGTGGGTGGCTGGTTTCTGGCAACATGAAATAAATGCTCTCTGGTTTCTAGTTCAGCCAGAAAAATTGTTTCCATCCAAATTCTTTTTCCTCCTCAGGTTTGGCAGCTAATCCCAAACCACAGCAGACACCTGATTACGAGGCCTCATGCTGGGGCGCATTGGAATATAAGCAAGAAGAAAAACCTCCACACTGGACATTTGTCTGGGACACATAAATACTGACATCAGAAGAAGATTCAGTGCTGGAGTGATCCAGGAGCAACGCTGACTTGTTGCTTCTCCAAGTTTCTGGCATCCTCTCACCGTCACCGAAGCACTCTCCCTTTCCCTCCTCTGCTTTGCTGCCTGTCCCCTGTCAGTTATCTTTACTTGCAGTGGGTCCATACTCATTGCAGAGGTAACAGAAAAGGAGGAAAATTAGTCTTTCCCTGTGGATTTGCACATTGTGCTCATAAACTGCTGCTCTGATTGTCATCACAAGAATTTAATGACCAAGTGGAAATAGGCCACACATGGTTTTGCTGCGTGCATGGCAGGTATACTGGAGATGCATGCTAGGAAGTTAAAATAAGCCCTTCAGTGGACTACTCCGGTGTTGCTTTAATTACAGGTATTAGTTCATTATATAGGTTTTGCTTCCCAGTCACAAAAAAATGTAATTTTTTCTAAAGATGCTTGTGGAAAGGATAAATTCAGAGCTGCTGGGGAGATTGTGCTGCTTTGTTAACTCGTGCGTGTCTCTGCGGTTTATCTCCTATTACAATAATAGCAATGGTTATGTACCTGCTTATCACTATGCAAATCAATGCATTATTAATGCATTAAAAGCAAGGCACTTTTTTGGCTGACTAAGGCTGACAAATGCCCTATTTCTTCTTCATGAGACACTCACCCTCAGAAATGTTTATTGAGGGGAGAATGCTCACAGCATCAGCTTTTGCCGGTGCTAACCAGTCCGTTGCTGGTCTAGGTTTGGGGAAAACCAGTTTAGCATGGGAGAGAGTGTTGGAATTTTTATAAACTATTTTTTCTCTGGCTTTTTGTTGCTATGGGAACAGCCCCTTCTTATTCTTAAATCTCGTTATGGTACCGGTTCCTGTTCGTGGCACTGACGTTTCTCCTGCGGTGCTGGCTGTGCCTGGGATGTATTGATTTTGGCAAACGTTACGGTGTGGGCTTCAGGGAGGTGTTATCTTTAGGATGTGGGGTTTGGTATGGTGCATGCAGTACACAGCACTCATTTGTTCTGATCCAACACCGGAGAGGACAGAAGGAGCACTCAGGCTAAGCTCTGTAAATGCTGCTTCGCTTGCCTGTGAAGCCTGGCAATCTCTTTGTACAGCTTCTGCAAAAACACAGCATCGATGTTTGACAACAGTTATGATTACTCGATAAGTGCTGGTAATTACATTATCAGCTTATCACAGTTTATTACATTACAAACCCTCTCCATTATTCAGGCCACCTGCACACATCATTTTGGAGGCATTGCGGGCTCGTTAAAGTTTCCTCAAGTACTTGAACAGTGGGTGCAGTGCTGCCTTTGTGTGTTTGTTGTTTCTACCTTGCTGATGATTAATGTTCTTATTTATCATCCCATTCAAGTCAGAATCTGGGCTGATGGATGTTGCTCTTTGTCGTTTGCCTCCCACTCACAAATTCTCAGCTTGATTCGAATGTCGATAAGCTTAAACCTGGGACTGCTCATTGACACACGGCTCTGCCAGCCAACCCGGGCTCCGTGCTGGAGCAGTCACCGCTGTTTCCTCTGGCTTCTCCTGGTCCCTCTCCCGCTTTCCATGCAGATTTCCCATGGCAGACACTTCAGTGTTTACAAACAGGGATGCACCTTTCTGAAAATCAGAAGTGAGGCATCTCTCACTTTTAAACAGTTTTATACTGTTTCTGTTTGTCCGGGGCCTGAGGTCAGTGCCTGTTCCTGGAATTCCTGACCACCGATTTTATGCTGTGTGTTCACTTGACGAGTTTGTGCTCGGTCTGTTCTTCTATTTATATTTGTGTGAAATGCCATCAGTCCGTTTTTTTCATCTTAATGCCAACCACTTTCATCAGGCAATGTGGGGGGCCTGCTGGTGTGCTCGGCCCCTCTGAGACCTGTCTGCATATTTAATACGTCCTATTTCCTCCAAAGGACAGAGGGGGTCATGAAGGATGCCTGAGGTTTACCTGCGCAGCAGCGTTGGCTTCTTGCTCGGCATCACTGTGCGGCCGGAGCTGTACAGCCCTGAGCTGCACGGCCTGAGCTGTACGGGGTGAGCTGCACGGCCTGAGCTGTACGGGGTGAGCTGTACAGCTGGAGCTGCATGGCCTGAGCTGTGCATCTCGGTGGGACACTGCACTGTTCATCACCAGTTTCAGATATTTTTCTATAAAGTCCTGTTGTTATTATTATTGTATCTGTCTCTCAGCTATCCCGGTAAACTGTCCTTATCCCAACTTGCCAGGTTTTGGTTTCCTGGGTTTTCTTCTCCCTCAATTCCACACCTCTCTCCACTCCCTCAATTCCACTCCCCTTAAGGAACAAGTGTCTGCGTGGTGCCCGGCTCTTGGCCGGGGCAAAACCACCACAGTGGTTCTGTGATTTTTTAATTAATTCAGTATTTATTTGCCCTCTAAATAAGAAAGTGGGGGGAGTCTTCCAGTTCTGCATCCCTTTTAAGAAATGTAGATGTCGAAAGGTAACGGGGACTCCTTTAAGAGGGAAAAGCATGGCAGGGGCAGCAACATGGCATTGGGGCCTTGGCCCCAGTGGGGATGGTCAGCAGCGCCATCACTGTCACCACAGCATGGCGCAGGTCAGGCCTGCTGAGCTGGCACCGATGGGTGCAGGCAGCCATCCCCACAGGACACCTTCCAGCAGGGAAAAGGCCTTTAACACCTTTCATCTGAAGGTTCTCGCATGCCGTTCACTGCCTATGTAATTGTGCCCTAATTACTGGACCCTTCTCTGATGCCTGCCTTTATTTTATGTGTCTAGAAAGGAGCCTGGTAGTTTGATACCCAGAGTGCGCAGCACTCGTCTGTTACCATGGCAGCACCATCACACCATCCTAAAACTCCCTCAGTATTAAAAAAAATCTTTGATAGTGTCTCATCGGCATGAGTAACTTGTGTGAAAATCTTGCTGGTGTTTTTCTTGCACAGATTTCTTCAAAGAAAGCACAGAGACAACAAGCAATTGCCTATTGTTCCATTGTCAAAGCTCTGTGATTATTTCCTACATGAAGCTGGAGGGAGCACAGTGTTAACTGGCTGTTCTGTAAGCTGCCAGAGGACACTTTGGTTCTGTTACAGAGACTGAGCAGAGCAAAGCACTTTTTGGGAGAAGCTAAGCAGCTTTCAGTGCTTTCAGGGTGTGTTTTAAACCTTGCATGCCCTGAGGAGGAGCAGAGGACAGGGCACAGATTCTGCCAGGCACATTTCCATTTTCCAAAAGGAAGCTGTGTCCTGGGAGTCCCACTTCAGGGACACCACCGGCGCTCATTGTATGGACAGTGCTTGGACCACGGGCTGGAAAAACTGACGACCTCTCATCCAAGATCTTTGTTTGCCACCATGAGTGTGAAAAAGATATACCCCCGGTCTTCTTCCTGGGCAGGGCGGGCAGCCCAGCTTCTGCTGGGATGGCTGGGTACCACGAGGCAGCCCAGGGTTCTGCATCCCACGCCTGGTGCTGAGGGGCACCCAGTGACTGGAGACCAGCACCCTTCCTGGGCGATGCAGGTAGGCACAGGCATCACCCATGGCATCCCGTGTCAGCACACGTGTCAGGCTGCTGAAACGACCCCACCTGCTCAGGAGAGGAGCCAGCTGTGCCCTGCTGAATCCCTGCTGTAGCTTCCAGAGGCTGGCCCAGCAGATCCATGGGTGTGGGGCTGCTCACACGGTGAGCCAGATGTGTCTCCTTCCTAACGGGGTGTGAAGCGGGGAGGGACCAAGTGCCACAAGTGCCCATGGAGCAGCATATACCAAACATTTGACTGCAAATCTATCTATCTGCAAGCGATAATACATGACTCCTCAAACCTCCTCTGACCGGTTTTGTTTTCACTGCTGTTGCATGGTATTTGCTAATTTTCTTTGTAACACCATAAGGGGAAAAGCGCCTTTCCAGCAGCCTATCCACAAGCTAAAGAAAATACTTCTTTTAAAGCTTTTGCAGCACTATCGTATCTTTTCCTTTCTGAAGGATTTGATCACGAATTATACATTCCAGCACCACATGAAGTATTTAACTCACAGTCTTCAACCCCAGTTCAACTTCCCACAAAAAAATAAATTAGTTTGGGTGCAGGAAAGACTGGGAACCCAGGCAGAAATCCAGTGGTGCTTCTAACAGCTTCCCCCCACTCTGTCCCAGATCAATGGGATGGAAGCCTCAGAAGGCTTCAGGTGGTCAGCGCTGCTCTGCGTGCCGCTCCCTTAATTACAGGAGAAACCCGGCTGCAGCAGAGGGATTGTGCAGCTGTGAGTTCAGGCTCCGCGCTTGGAAAATACGCCCGCAGGTTTCTGAAGGCTAGGAGGAAAATGTGTTAAGAAAAATGAAGTGCAATAATTATTGCTCATGCAATGAAGCTATTCCCTTGTTCCAGAGTTTCTTCAAGCCAGCAGGAAGGTCACAGCACTGCAATGGAATGGCAAACGCTAAGGGAGGATGCAATGTTCCTGTCCTGGGCCGCTTGCTGACACCATGCTGCACTTGTGCTGGCTTCTCCTTAGAGCTGTGCTGGAAGGGATCTGTACAACACAGATGTGAACCAGGTCAGGAGTTGTCAGGGAGTGCATTCCATTTAATCTTAATGAGTGTGCATATAGCTGATTAAAAAAACTAAATTAGAAAGGAATTAGAATCTGACTTAGTTTGCAGAGGGATGGAATCAGACACTGTGATCCCACACACTGCCATTTGCTCTGCTTGCCTGCAGTGTGCATGGTTCTGGAGTAGCTTTCAGAAGAGTATTTGCTATGCACACAAAGGTAACATACAATAGTTTCTAAATTCAGTGTGCCTGTAGAAAACACAATTTCCGATCTAGTGGAGGGTGTCCCTGCTCATGGCACAGGGGATGGAACAGAGTGACCTTTGAGGTCCCTTTCCACCCAAACTACACTAGGATGTGATGCTTCTGTGACCCGGAACAAAACAGTGGTTTGTCTGAGGGGCATCTGCAGTTACATAAACCTGCTTAGGAGCTGGAGAAAAAGTCCCTGTGACTCAGGGTAGAGGAGCGAATGCCACAAGCTGCCCCCCTTTCTCACCGCGGGAGCAGGTAACATGCTTTGCAGGGCACGGTGGCCAGGTGGCTTCAGCAGCGCCGCTTTCTGCTGCCCGTGAAGTGATGCAGAACTGCTGGGCCTCGCCGTGCTGTCCCAGCAGACCCCGCGGTGTCTTCTGCGTGCTGTCACTTCAGCGGCATGCTGTCACCCTCAAAAGCACGCTGTCTTTGGAGGGCTTGGTGTCTGAAACCAGGCAGCGTAGGCCAGGAAAAAATCCAAATGTTGTTTTTACTCTCTGGGTGCCTGTCAGTCTGCTGGGGCAAACCGAAACACTCCTCCCTGGGGAGGGGAGTGCAGCTGGTCATGCAGCCCGTACCCTGCTTCCATCGCTGTGACACCAGCCACATGCTCATTCTCAGGTCAAACGTTTCCCTTTCCCCACTGAAGACCCCACTGTAGGACAAGACGACAATTCTGAGGTTGGCAGGGGGGAAATCTTGATCTGATCCTCAAATTCCCTGAACCAAAATAATTTTCAGGGCTTCTAAACATGCTAAATCCATACCAAGAAGCTCCTCTGGTAACTCTGCAGGCACAGATCTCCGCACACGTGGATCCTTGCAAGGCCTGTTAATGTAGGGCTTCCCAGAGAACCCAGTTTATTCTGTATCTACCAAACAGGGATGAGCACACTGACAGACTTCTTAGGCAAGGCTATAAATGAGAAGACAAACTTACATAGAGGGAAATCTAAGGAAAGGCAGCCAATCATGATCAAAGGCTTATTATATAATTCACGCTCATTCAGTACAAATTAATTCAGCTTTTTAGAGTCCTTAATAATTAACACATTACTGGCCATGACATTAATGCAATAATTTTCTATCTTTCATAATACATAGAAGCTACCAAAAAAGCAGGAAATAAAATCCAAAGCAGAGGATGGGAAGCTCTTTCCTACCCTTGCTGCTATTTGTCTGCATCTAAAATTGAGATAGAGGGATAATTTTCAGAGGCTTTTTCCTGTCTTTTTTTGTTTCTTTTCCATGGCACAGAAGTATCTACAGATCAAAGCCCAACGTGAAGGAAAGTAAAGCCAAATAAAGCATATTAAGTATTTAATTCAATGCAGCCTTTAAATGCCAATGATCATTGAGATATTTTGGAAAGGAACTATTTCTGTTCTGAAGCTCAGTTCTTTGATTAATCAAATGTTATGAATTTTCTTTGTTAATCCCTTTGAAAGACGTGCAGGTATTTTGAAAACAGCACATACTGGAACAGGTCCATGGGAAATGCCTTGTTCTCTACTCATAAATCTGAGCAGAGGGTGTTGCATTGGGGCCATCGGCCACACTCAATGTGAATAATAACTGGTCTTCTCTCTGTACTCAAGGTAGGTCAGACTGAGCTTCTTTTGATTTAAATTTATCCCAGACATGCTCTCCTGTATCTTGGCCTCATCCCTGCCCCAGCCCTGCCAGGACACCGTGCCTGCCCCACTCATCACCTGGGGTCCCTGGCACCCACGGGCACTCTGGGTGAGCAGTGCCACGGAGGAATAACCGTGTGTCTGGCACCATCAGGAGCAGGAAAGTGTCTGAGTAGCCAGACGAGCAGTGCAAGAGGGCTGTAAGTCCAGGCCTGGAGCTCCACCATTTGCCCTCACCTCTCCTGCCCGTGGGCCACAGCCCCGATGCTGCAGCATGTGCTTGTTGGGCTGCATCCCCCAGCAACAGCCCATGCCAGGACATCCTTGGCCAAGTCCTGCGGGGCAGCTGTGAGGGCTGGCTACAGCTCCACAAGGGTGGGGACAGCTCCTCGAGGCTCCTCTAGATGATGCCTTGTCAGCATCTCATCCTTTCTTTCCTGGGGCCCATGGCATTTCCCTGGCTTGGTGCTCCATGCGTCATGCACAGCGCCCACAGTAATGCACTGTAACAGGTGAGGTGGGTCTCATGTCATCAGCTCCATGTGGAGCTCACACGGGACATCTCAGGACATGAACGAGGTGTTATTTTGGGAACGTCTTATGCACTCCTAACTGCCATAGGGGCAATGCCAAGGAAAGAAAGACCCCTCCACAAGCATCACTGCAATGCTCCCACTTGCATCCTGGTACAAAGAATAAGCAGATTTGCGCCCAGACCGTTAATAACCATCCTCAGATGCATTTATTTCATTCCAGCACAGCCCATCCCATCTCCCCATAGTTGGGTCCCTGCCTCCCTCATGTCTTCCATATCAGGCTGGGCCTTCTTTGCCTGTCACTCCCCCATGCAGCTGGTGACTGATGGCAAAGAGACATAGAGAACCACTGAGCCTCAGCCGTGCCCTGTACAGCTGCTTCATTTGGGCAGCCGCTGCAGCCTCGGAGCACTGGATGCTGCAGCAGCAGAGGTCTGCTTTGACTCTGACTGCAGGGAGAGCTGGGTAAATCAGGGATTTCAGCTACGTCAGAGCCTGTGATCAGGCAGAGGGAAAGACCATGCCGGTGGATGTCAGCTTGTGCTCCCTCTCTGCCACGTCTGTCCAAGCTCAGTGCTTGTGAATGCCAAGGGGACGAGTGGCCTGTGGCTTATCTCACTGACCTCCTGGGACAGGCTCTTGCTCTTCCTTCTGGGAAAGCTGAGGTGAAAGAAAGCCTTTTTCAATATTAAAAAAGGAGTCTCAGAAACCCCGAAACAACTCCCACCACAACCACACAGATGCCCAGCTCCACAACTCATGTGAAGGGCCACACCATCTGCGGCTCGGTAAGAGCTGCCCCTGTTGTGCATGAGTTTTATTGAGTGCTGTGGATTTGGCTGAGGCTCTTGGATGTTTTTTATCTTCCTTTCTGTGCTTTTTGCAGTGACCACAGACCACTTAGTGTTCTTGTGACACGCTTGGCTCAGCTTATCAACGGGGAGCCAGGTTACTGCTGCTCTGTCCAGCGCCTTGAGCACAGGGCAGCCTCAGACGCGCTGCTGGTAGCTGAAACCCAGTGAAACACACCTTTGCTGCTTTGGGCTTGTGGAGCAGGACTCTCTCCAGAGGCTCTTCTGTGCAGTGACACAGGGGGTTGAAGCAATAGCAGGTCATGGTTTTACTTTTTTTTTTTAAAAGCCAGTTTTGTCTGGGTAAGATTTCGGAACAGAGGGACTGGCTCTGGTTTGTTTTTCCAAAGGAAAGAGATGTTACCTGGTAAAGCCCCCTGGTAGAGGGAGTATGAGGTGTGTTTGTCAGGGGTTTGGTGGTCGAAAGTCACCACCTGGCACACGGCACTGCACAGCTGTGTTCAATACTATGGGAATATTTGTTCCTCAGCAAAGCATCTTCTTATGTTCTTTTCCCTTCCTTCAGCGTCGGAAAGACTGAAGGAGCAAACTCTCACCTTGGCTTTCAAGGCAATTCATACAGGTCCTCAAAAGGACCAAAAAGTTAAGGTTAATGACAAAAGCGAAGGCAAGACTTGCTCAAAACTTTTTCTGAACCCAATCCAGAGTGTATTTGTTTTATTCTGTGCAAAAGTGGGCTTTGGCTGACCTCTTTTCTCATATCCTTAAATATATTAATCATGTTTTTACATGAGCATTTGCTTGGCTGGCTGTTGGCACACTGCTGCTCAGATGGCTTGGAAAGCGGATTTCTTTTGTAAAGTTGTGCAACAGGCTAATGTTAGGTGAAATGGGGCTATTATTGCTGATGGAAATGTAGGCTTCATGAGAGCTACAGCAGGGATCGGTGCTGTCCATTACATTCATTAGGCGACCCTTTGTCATGCCCCACATAAAAACTCTTCCAAGAAAGATGGAAATAATGGATCTGGAGAAAAGATTGCACCCAAAGATAAACTCCTTCTCCACGTATCAGTGGTGTGCGAGCTCCTGTGCTGTGACTGCCCACACTCGCCATGGCACGGGCTGACCAGGGGTCTGTGGTTTGCCTCTCCCTGTCTGGGGTCAAGGAGGGGGGACGGACACTGGGGAAAGGAGGGGGAACGGGCCCCAGGGCTAGGAGGGGGGATGGGCCCGTTCCCCCTCCTTTCCCTGGGGCCCGTTCTCCCTCCTTGCCTGGGGTCTGTCCCCCCAGCAGCGTGCCCTGCGGCAGCCCAGCTGTGCTGCCAGCTGTGCAGGAACCGCTGCGGCACAGGGTGGGCCCCTGATTGATCCCACTGTGCCACACACTCTGGGATGCTGGGAAGTGGCACCCACTGGTCCGGAGGATGATGGATGCTCAGTCAAATACACCAGGGTGTCCTACAGCTCCTGGTGTTTGGCAGCATCTGACCTCAAGCGTTTCTTACGGAGCCCAAATCTGTCAGTCCCGTTCCGTCCCCGATGCTCCCTGCTGCTCCGCTCTGCTCCTGCCTCCTCCTGCACTGTTCAGAGTTCAAAAACCTCTTTTGCGTGCAGATAGCTTCTGGAATCTAGATTAATACATTTGTAAAAAAGGATAAATCTTGGGTTTTGGGGTTTTTTTAAAGCAATTTTATTTAAAATTACTTGGCAGTTTTATTGGTGGCAATAGGATTATGAAATCCGTTTGAATCTGGGGGGAGCAGGGAACATAAGGAATCAATTTAAACTTCTCTGTTGGTTGTAAAACCTGTCAAATCTCCTTAACAACAAGTTTTCACTAGCTCTGTGTCACATATTGGGTAATCCAATTAGGATCTTTACATATTTTGCTAGAAATAATATGTATGGAAACAGAGTAGATTCGAGGCAGTTTTAGGGTACTGGCAATAAAACAGCAGGTTTTGTTTTGTCACTGTGATACCCAAAAATGCAGAGGTACCCATAAGCTGAGTTGTTAGCCCATGGCCAGACTCGGTAGGCGCAGTGCACCCCCTGCATGTCACCCCTTGCTCAGGAGCAGCTTGGCTGTGAAGTTGGAGAGCTCTCAGAGATGCTCTGACATAAAAAAGAAAAGGGAAAAAAGCTTCATTTAACTCAATCATGCTTCCTCCACCCCAGGGAAAGGTGAGAATCGCATCATCTGTCCCCCAAACGTGCCCAGCCTGGCGCTGGTGGGTGCTGCCCCGGTAGTGTTGGTAAGAGGGAACCGCAGGGGTTGTGCCTGCTGTGTGCTGGCACTGCACAGACTAACCCGGGGCTGGATGGATCCCACCCAAATGGAAACATGACAAGGAGTTGGGCTCATTACAACACGTTTATAAACCCACTGACCTGCAAGCAGCGGTTGTCTGTCACCACCGTGTCTCACCCAGCAGGACTGTGGCAGTCAATGCCTTAGGTGCCACTGCTACGTTCACACAGAAGCTGTGCTGCATCCTGGTGCTTTTGCCTCGAGTGTTTCACCTGTGAGAACCCAAACACAGCAGGCTGGCTCTGCAAGGGTGGCAGCTGCCGGGGAGGAATGCCACAGGGGTCTGGGCCTTGAGAGCTCTTGCTGTGGGCGCAGGGCCCAGCTGCAAACAGCTGCCATCCCTGGAGCTCGGCTGGCCGTGCCGCCCGTCACCACTGGCTTTGCCTGCTGCGAGTCCTGGGAAAGCACAGGGGGTCTGTCCCCCCGGGCCGCCTGGCACAGGGGCTGTGCGCCCTGCGACCCCCTATGCAGGCACTGCTGAGGCAGGTGTGTGTGTGCCCCCACATCCCCCTGGCCTTGCAGAGAGCTGTGACTGTGCCACTCGCATGGTGGGCGAGCGGGCGCAGTGAGGGGAGGGCACCCTGCACCCCGCCAGCCCAGCGTCAGTAGATGGCACTCCTGATATGCAGCAGATTTACTGGTTTCTGCAAAAAAAGGCAAAACATATTCAGTTCTGTGCGTTTTGGCTGGCCACCACTGCCAGCTGCAGGCCCAGCCGCAGGCGCGGGGCTCAGCAGGACGGCAGCCAGGATGGCGGCAGCACGCGATGGGGAGGTCCCACGCTCCCGGTGCTGGCAGGGTGCCTGGGCCAGGGGGGTTGGGGCTGCCGGCGGCTCTGGGGGGCCAGGGAGCAGAGCCGGGTCCGTCACACATCTGGGCAGGCAGGTAACCGCGGGCCGGGCGAGTGCCCAAGGCCATCCTTGCTCTCTCTTCCCACCTGCAATTTACTCAGCAAGAAAATCCCTCTGTGCCAATGAGATGGGGAGGTGATTCTGTTCTCACACGAGGTCAGCTCAGCCTCTGAACAAGGAACAGGCTGGCTCATCATGGACGACCATGTCTGCAGGCACAGCCTGCAGGTACCGCAGTCCTGCACACCATGGTGTTCCCTGGACACCTTTGCTCTCTGAAGCAGGCTGGCATGTGGTGGTGTGGCAAGGCAAGCAGAGACCCGAATGAGTGATGCTTTATTACTGGAAAGGTCTGTGCAGTTTGTCCACTCCAACCTGATGAAGTGCAGTGCCCAGCGTCTCCCTGTCCATGAATACAAAGCAGCAGCTGACTCCAGAGTGGCAATTCCATGGCCACGGCCCAGGAGCGCAGCTTTCTGCTTGCACGAAGCGCCCTTTGGAGCTGAGCTGGGTTCGTGCCACTGAACTTCTGTCTGTGCTCAGAGCTCAGTCCCATCTGCCAGTCTCCTGGTGTCACCATGCTGTCACCACGCTCTACAGCTGAGTTCTGCAGACAAGGATTGTGTGGTCATCAGGTTTGGGGTGTTTTTAGGCTGCAGGAAAAGTCCCTCTCTTCCACTGGACCCTGCCATGGCCAGGCATGGGGTCAGCAGTGCAGATGTGGGTGTCTGACTGAAGGTCATCCCCAAGGGCCGTAAGACCACCCTCGGCTGGGGGCCTGGCCAGCAGTGCAGGTGTCCCATGGCCCGGGCTGGGTTCCCCACGTCCCCACACGTGGGACAGGGCAGCTCTGCCCCTGGCCTGAGGGCACTCTGACACCCGGGAGCAATTCCTGCCCAGCCCAAATGCTGCCCAGGGCCAGGGAGGAAATGTGCTGGTCCCTGGGAGAACCCACTGCTGTTGGCAATCATACTGAAAGGAGATTCTTTAAAATTCATGTTTGTTTGGTGGTTTTGCTTCCAAATATTGCTGGGTAATCAAGGTATTTCATCAGAATACTCATTTCTCCTCTTTTCCTGTTCCTCCCTCCAAAGAAAATCATCCAGAAACCAATTCACAGAAATTCCTTGCCTGGAAGCACTTCTTTCCTGTGCATTTTATTGGTTTATCAGCAAGGATTCAATCTTGTCAGCATCTTAAAACTCATTTCCTTGGTATGAAACAAGCGTCTTAAAATCATAGCTTTAGGTTGGAAATGGTTCTGTGTGTGGGTCTGTCGGTGCCCTTCTCACGGGGGCACGGGGATGATGACAGGTGTTGTAGATTCTGGCACTGGTGGAGTTCAGTGACAGACAGCACAGGGAGCATCCTGGGCCTGGGGCCACTGAAAGGCAATTTGCTCTTATTGCCATTTGAGACACATGAAATGGCCACGAAACTAGGTGGGAATAAACACGTCCACCAGCTTCTCCAGCCATGCTGACCTGTGGCCAGCACAGCAGGGACAGCCCATGAAGCCAGGGCACCGATCCCCACAGCCTGGCACGGCTGGCTGCCTGCTGGGGGGCTGCTGCAGGAGGGGGTCTGGGGCTGCTGCAGGAGGGGGTCTGGCAGCCCCAGGGCAGGGTCCCTCCGCTCCTGGACACTCTGGGTGTGCAGGCAGCCACAGCACACAGCTCCTGGGTGCACAGCAGAGCCTGGTCCTTTCCACCTGTCTGTACCAGGGATGGCAACCAGGTCAGAAATAGTTTTAGCAGGAATTTTTAATGTGCATGGAATCAAGACTATTTTAAGGGTAGAAATAAGAGAGTCTCTGTGTTCATAATTTCGTTCCCATGAGCGCCTCTCTGCTTATAAATACCTCCTATTTGCATCAAATTGTTTATTGTTAATAGCTTTGGTGTTTAGAAGGTACAAATAACATCTCCCCTGGGAAAAAGGAAATGTCTTTCCTGACATGTAAAATATCTACTTTGTCTAGTCCTGAACTAAAGAGAAGTATTTTAAGAGCTATTAAATCGTTTTTAACATCTAATGGGAAATTACAGTTTGACTTGCAAGGCTGCTGGCTCGTCCAGAGCACAAGCTCAGGAGGGGTGATGCCAGTCGGGCCATCAGCCCAGCCCAGGGAGCAGCCGCCCCCCCGGCTGGGGGTCTCTGGCAGTGGGGGTGGGGGTTGGCTGTGTCCCCCAGAGCAGGGCTGCCGGTGGTTGGGAGAAGGGCGGCAAAAGCGTTCTGAATCCCTGTGTACGCGGGGACATCAGCATCGCACAATCACTGTGTTAATGGGCACACAGACATCTGACACGGTCACACGGACACACGGACATGGCACGCACACGGGCGCACGGACATGGCACACACACGGACACACGGACATGGCACACACACGGACACACGGACATGGCACGCACACGGACACACGGACATGGCACACACA
>VZTU01014492.1:0-44285 GCA_013400835.1 Zapornia atra | reverse complement strand
GAGGGCTGGGACAGGGCTGCGGGGGCTGGGGGGGCTCTGAGGGCTGCCGGCTCCCAGGGGCCTGCGGGCTGTCAGTGCCGCACAGAGCGGCAGCAGCGTGGGGAAGGGATGGCGGATCCTCGGCTCAGCATCGGTGCGATGCGCTCGGTGACGGCTCGTCTCTCACACGCCGCCTTCCCCGGCTGCGTGGCCAAACCCACCGGCACATCCGCGCTGAGCCGCTGCCAAAAAGCTGTGCGGGGCGATGCGCTACCCGGGGCGGGGAGGGGGTTGGATGCTCTCGGCGCCCGCGCTGCTCCCCCCGCCCGGGCGCGAAGGCCGGCACGCTGCCGAGGGTGTTCGCCTCATGCCAGGGAGGAAAATACCTCCGTGTGCCTTGCTTGTGGTGTGAGCAGACATCCCGGTGCCGCTTTGTCTTCGCTCCAGAACCGAGGGATGGAAACAGGACGGTTTTATCCTACGGGGATGACACAGCGTGAAACAGAATACACAGCGCCACAGGCATCAGCGAACCCACGGGCTGGGGAACCCTCAGGGGAACCCCTGTGGGCTGTTCCACGCGCCTGGCTCTGCGGGGAGGGGGGTATGAGCTTCAGGCAGAGTCCGGCCGAGGAAAGCTCCTGGTGTGCTCGTGCCCTTGAGACCACAAAAAGCAGCCCCCCTGATGAGCGTGTGGCGTCCTGCCCGGCTTTTTGGCGTCAGGGTTGTCTGGCTGTGACAGAGTCGTTCACCAGGAGTGTTCCTGAAAATTAATTGCCATCCCATTTGTCTCCATGGCAAAGTCAATGCTTTCTTTCCTTCTTTCTCTCTCCCTTCTCTGGAGACAGTTTCCTCTCCATGAACAAAAGAAATCACCGGTGTGAAAAGCGGTTCATGCTGCTTTTACTGTGTACGTCTGTTTTCCCCTATCTATAGCACAGCAGATGAGGTGTAACAGGCAGTTGGCTTTTCGTTACCCAGCTCTGCTGGTGCCACTTTTGCCGGGTTCAGCTCAGCCCTGGGGGGCGAATGAGGGGGAGAAGTGCAGACCCCTGGCACGGGGAGGGCCGGTGCTCTGCAGCCAGCTGCGGCTGTAAGGCAGCGCCTGGCTGGCTTTTCCCTCCGGAGCCACGCTTCCTTCGGGACCGCGATTCACCTGCCCGCGATGCTGCTCTGCAGAGGTCAGCGGTGAACAAACCAGCTGCTCCCTCACTTTTCCCGAGCTCCCCGTGTTCCCGGCCCCACAGAAGCTGACCAGGCTGGGAGGGTGATGCTGCTGCCTCCGCTGCCCACTGCCCTTTGCTCTGATTCCTGACAAAGCTTCTGGCTCCGTCTGCCTCCAGCTGACACTTTGGTCCCT
This sequence comes from Zapornia atra, assembly GCA_013400835.1. NCBI lineage: Eukaryota > Metazoa > Chordata > Aves > Gruiformes > Rallidae > Zapornia > Zapornia atra. The sequence goes on along the minus strand of VZTU01014492.1, from coordinate 42,946 downwards.
CGTAGGTGTATTTGCACCTGGGCTGAAGTTCATCAGCGTGCATGGACAATTCTGAACAGACTTCTTAACACAGGAAACTGAAGAGATTTGAGCAGCCAGCTCTCAGAAACCTCAATAACCAAGATGTACAAGTCCTTTCCACTCAGTAAAATCCAACGGACATTGCCTGAAATCCTGTAAAACCTGTGATGTGGAAAATGCAGCTTCTGCAGCCGCTTTTCCCTCTACCAAAAACACATCAGAATGGAGTATCAGGTCTGCCTTTGCCAGTCTGGCTCTTCCCATGCCGACTCCAGCTGCCCTGACTCGGTCTCCTCTGTTTGGGTTCCTGCATTGCACCAATCCTGTGTGCTCTTTCCAACGTACTGCTTCCAAACAGCCCAGGAGCACAGCACGGCACTGTGAGAAAGGCAAAAGGATGGGTTTCAGCAGACCAAGAGTCATTTTCTGAACCATTTGTTCCCTTCATCCCTTTTGTACACCTTTTCTGTCTGTCTTCTCCTAATTAAGGCCTGCGTGGACCACAAACCTCTGTGTGCTGGGTCTCACTCTGTCCTACCTGTCCACAGCCCCTCACATGGAGTGCCTTTTTGGGACAGACAGAAGGAGCAGCCTTGCTTAGGAAGGAAATGCCCCTTTCAGCCTGAAACACCATCTCCCGTGTGAAGATGCCACAGGCTGGGGGACTAAAGTGGTGCTGCTGCTCGTGGGCTGCCCATGGTAGGGATAGCAAGCCCTCGCCCCGTGTTGGGACGTGCAGATTCTTCCTGGTGGAAAATTCATCTTCTGCCCTTTCGTACTGAATTGTGACTCCATTTCTGATCACTGTGATGAGGGAGGCCAAGTTCTGCATGTGCCTTAAAAACAAGCCAGCAAAGTTTCTTCTTTAAACAAAATCAAACAAACAAAAAGGAATAAATCACTTGTGGAAACCCCATTGATTCATCCTGTATAATGTAACTTCTAATATGAGGATTAAAAGGTTTTCAAGTATTGTCTTCCATGTCCACTGTTCAGTCACCTTCCTCAGGGTCACAAACCAGCCCACACACAGGAAGGACAGTTTGGCTTGTTCCCTAAACCTACACCCCTCCTGCCTTCCGGGAAGTCTCAGGCAAGCTGTGTGTTTTGGAAACAACAGCAGTTTTCCAGGAATATCCCAGGGAGTAAAGACATTGTTGGGAAGCAGAGGCTGAAGGCTGAGCCTGTGGATCAGGGAAGCACTGTGTTGGATGGAGCCTGGCTCGAAGACCCGGTGCCCCTGTCCAGGCTGCCAGAGGATGCCCAGGACACCCCTGTGTCCATACACCCCATGAGCACAGGCAGACCCTTACAGGGGTCACTCAGGATGGTGGGAGCTGCTTCCCCACGGATGCTGCCCTGCTGCAGGAAATGCAGCCAGGATGGGAGGGCGAGATGTCCCTGCTCCCCTGACTGCAGCCCTGAGATGTCCCTGCTCCCCCCTGACCGCAGCTGGGAGCCTGAGGGCTGCTCCGGACTTTCCCCTGGACATGGCAGTGCTATGTTGCTCCTTCTGGGTGGGGGTTGTCTGTGGCCCATCTACCACTCCCCTCCTTAGTGGGTTTTCTCTTCCACCATGTTCTTCTCTTCCCTCATTAACTAGCCCATCCCTCTCATTTCTAGCACAGAGGATGATTTTTTGGGCTGAGCATCACACCTTCCTGCCCTTGCAGGTGTCTCTCCAGCCAAGCTGCACCCTGGCCCTTCCCTAGACCCATAGCCCTGTCCATCCCTTCTTCCACCAAGGGGTTCTCATGGGTGCTGAACGGTGCCCTGCATACTCAGCTGTGGGGAGGGTCCGTGCTCCCAGTCATTCCCAGCCATTCCCTGCTCCCTATAGCTGCCGCTGCTGGGATCCCCCACCCCTCCAGGAGGGCAGTGAAGGTGCTCCAGGCTCGACCAGATCTCAGCAGAAGAAAGAAACCCACTCAAGCTCCTGCCATGTAAAGCACATGTTAAAGCCTTTCAGAATCGCTCTGCCTAACGACAACCTTTTTCCTTAAAGATAGATGTTGCCATTAATCAGGTGTTCGTGCGCTTCGCCTGAATGAGCCGAGCTCATTCCAGGAACAAAAGGGCTGCCACCAGAATAGCCCAGCTTTTCAATTGCAACCCATCTGCAGATTACAGAATAAATGAAATATTCAGCATACACAAATACTGTACAGAATGATACGATACAGACCATTTCATTTTCTTTCATCCTTTTCCAACTTATTGGCTTTTGAGTAATGGATAGACCTACATCAAAGGCTCCACTCAAATAAGAATAAACAAATACTTAAGGCACACATTACGCCTGGCATTCCGGGCCATCTGTAAATGATGCAGAGTTGTTCTCTAGAGAGTGGAGAGGGAGTTTGTAAAACTCATCCAGGAGCATTGAGCATCCTGTGGTGGCAGGCGAGGTGTGTGAGCACTCCGTGTGCACAAGGCACCATCTGGCTGCAGGGGAGCGTCTGCCTGTGGTGACAAAAGCCATCGGCCCTTGTGGGTAGGACCCGCCGCAGCCCTCAGCCCTTCCCCATCGCTTCCTCCTGTACCCCTGAACCACCATGAGGATTGCCAGGAGGTCTCTTTTACATCACATGTTTTGGCACTTCATCTCCAGCTGTGCCTCCTCACTGCCCCCCTCGTACAGGTCTGTTGGGGGACACTTTCCCCTCCTCATCAACTTCCTGGCGTGGCAGTGAGTGTCCTCAGCCCAGCTTTCTTCCCTCAGCCCTGTGGAACCTCGTCTGGGCAAATGCATCCATGCTGGCTGGTGACTGACAGACGCTCCCTCTGCTCCCGGGCTGGCCTCTCGCCTTCCCACAGCCAAGCGTGGGAGATCCTTCTGCTCCTTCGCTAGCAGACAGTGTTTTCTGGTCATCCACACAGCAGGGGCTGCAGCTGAAGGCCTCCTCTTCTCTCTCACGTGTCTGTGACATCCCTTTCCCTGTCCTTGCGTGTGTGACCCTGGCCCAGCCTGGTCAGGAAGCTGTTGCTCAGGTCTGTTGCTCCCTCGGTGCCAGACGTGTATCCAGTAAGGCTGTGAGAGGCAGGTTCATTGTCTGCCTGTATCTGCTTGAACACTCTCACAGAGCTGTGGCATCACTGCACTGCTCGTTCCTCCAAATCTCCAAGCACTTCAGTGCCCGCTGCCGTCAGACCGTCCTGTCCCATGCTGTCAGACTGTCCCATGCTGTCAGTCTGTCCCATGCTGTCAGACTGTCCCGTGCTGTCAGTCTGTCCCATGCTGTCAGACTGTCCTGTGCTGTCAGACCATCCCGTTCCGTGCAGTCACGCTGCCCTTCCAGTCAGGTGCCAGTCTCTCTCCGTACACACACCATCCCTGCTCCATGCCAAAGTCCTGCTGTTACCCTCCCAGGACCCCCCTGGCAGGTTCCCACTTCTCTTCACCGGAGGCTGCAGTGTCCCTGCTGCCTTCTCGGGAACGCTCATACCCCATGAACAGCCCTGGAGCTCCAGGAGTGGCACAGCAGGGGGGCCGTGCCACAGCACCATGGCTCCGAAGCAACCTGTCTGCATCACCACATGTGGAATGGAAAACCAAGCTCAAGGATGTGACCTTGTGCCTGCCCGAGTCCCCTCCTGCCCGGCACAGGCATGTCCCCGCAGAGGTGACATTTCCGCCCCGCTGGGCACTGCCCACATGTCCCTCTGTGCCAGCGCTCCGTGTCGGCCCTCCCGCCCTTGGAAGCGTGGATGAGTCAGCCAGGCTCCTTCTAGGAACTCCGTCCCCCTCGTTCCCCTTGTTCCTCAGCACAGTTGAGCCGTGGGTTTCATGATGTTTTAGTGTCTTCGAAATTGCAGCCAAACACTCTTAAGCTGCCTGAGACTGAAGGGGCTCTGTGTTTAGAGGGTGCTTCGGAATGTTTGTCTTTATTTTGCTTTTGTTCTGCTTAGCACACAGTGGAAAGGCAGCTCTGCCTGACTCCTCTGATGCCTCAAAACGTGATGTACACATCATGGAGTGCTTTTCTCAGAACCATTGTCCTACACAATACGTACATCACAGAATAATTGCACAGTAGCTCCTATAGACTCCTGGTTTGCAACGTGCCGCTGCCTTTCCTAAGGTACCACAAATGGTTTATTTCAAATGGTGCAGCTGTCTGACATTGATGTGGAGGAGTTTGTCCCCAGCACCTCTCCTCTCACCACCCTTTTTCATGCTAGGGGATCAGACTGTGTCCTAACCTTCATAACCTTTCCTCTGTGCTCCTTACCAGCTCTCGTGTCACTCCAGAACTGCAGTGCAGATTGTTTCCCTGTTCCTTCCTCCCTGTGCCGCTTGTCAGGCAGCTGCCCCCCACTGACCCTTCCATTGAGCAGTCGCTGGATGAATCACTCACTCCTGGCCATTCTCCATCCTTTCACCTTCTGGTGTTCCAGTTCCCGTTGCTAAATCCTCGCACCTGATCTCCTCTACCTTAGTGTGAAAGCAGACACGTCTCCCTGCTCTTTCCCTTTCCTTCTTTGGTGTGAATTCTAGTTATAAATTAACACTTAAATTTGTTTTTATTCACTACCTTCAGGCTGTGGAGAGAAGGCCCAAAGGAGGCACCTTTCCCTCCCGGGATGTGTCCCTGCAGCACCAATGCCCAGCCCTTTCCTCCTCTCCCTTCTCTTGGGCATCTTCACATTCCTTCCTTAGGAGAGTCCTGCTGGCTCAGGGCCTCACATCACATCTTCACACTGCATCAATCTTCCCTCATCTGTGCCAGCAGGCATCAGCCCTTTGAGTTTTATTCCTTAAAGTTAGTCCTCCTCTCTTTGCTTACAGCTTCTAATGGGTCACTCTGTCTGCTGTGATTTATGGTCTCTCCATGAAAGGTTGTGGAAATGGCACGTAACTGCCTGAGCAATCCCATCCGTCAGGGCAGAGCCACAGTAATCACCTATTTATCTCCTGTTCAATAGACTTGCTACAGTGCTCTTTATGAATTCATTTAGACTGATGTACAGTTTCCCATTACGTGCTGATGGGGGTGAGCAACACGGCTAAACAAACGCTGGTTTAAAGCTGCAGCAGAGTGCGTCCCGAGGGCTGCTGATGGCTTCTGACCCCTGGGGTCGCTTTGCTGGTGTGCTAAAACTGGACCCCCAATCCCATTGCCGTGGGGCACTGCTTGCTGCTGTACAGGCGGACACGCAGCCGGCATGCACTGCAGAGCCTGACAAGGGGTGTGAGTCCCTGCTCTGGGGACAGGGCTGCTGGCTCCAGCTCCCGGCTCCCCAGCAGCCGGTGGCTGCTCTCCCTCTGCTCGGGGCACTGGCCTGAGCTGTGGTGCCTCACTGTGCAGAGCAATGTCACACAGAGCTCACACAGGATCACCAGGCTGGAAAAGACCTTTGAGATCATGGAATCCAAATGTAATGTCGTGTCATGGGGCTGGTGTCCCACTGCAGGAGTGACTGGACACAGGCAGATCAGACACCCCAGTCCCCCTGTAAGTCCAGTCTCCTTCCCAGCCATATCTGGTCTGTGCATGGAGTCAGACCAGTCACAGCTCCTCGCCTGCCCTTCCATGCACACACGGCTGTACCTCCTCACTGTGCCAGGGGCTGTATCCTCTCCTGGCAGAGCCAAAGCTGCCGCTGCCTGCGGTAGCTTCATGGCATCACTCCTCATGAGTGCATCCCTCTGCCTGCCTCCCTTCACCAGACCTTCACCACACCTGGTGAGACCCGCCAGCAGCCAGGTGTGGGTGGGTGCTGGCCTTCAGCAGGGCCCAGCACAGCCCCGGCAATGGCTCTGGTGTCACCGGAGGTTTGGCTGACCATGGTGACCATGCTGGCCCTGCCACACCAGAGCGTGCTGTGATGCTGCAGCCCTAGCACTGCCCTGAATATCTCACTTTCCGGCCCCTTCCTTGCCCCTATGTTCAGGAGGCATGGGTTTGCCATGCTGCGAAAGCATTTTCTGGGAGACTTAGAGTGACACTCAGAGTCTGGTGGGGTCCTACAGCCCCGAGGGGAGGAAGCCTGGGGTGCAATAAACAGGAACAAAGGCTGGACCACTGCTCTGCTGATAAACAGGAGCAGCTGGAGTAACCCCGGTGAGGCCAAGGAAGCTCATGTCACACATGCAGCAGTGGTGAGCTCTTGCCAGCACTGTGGTGCCTGTCCCTGCCTCAGGACCCTGCCAAACTCCCCAAGGGTTTTGCAGAGGCTATGGGAGTGCGTGGGTGGGAGACGCACATTGGAGAGGTATTTTCATCCTAAGCAATTCTTTAATACAGTCACACTGGACTAAGACATCTCGGAAAGGTATTTGTTCCCTTTCTTGGCTCCTGCTAAGAATGGCAGCCAAGCAGCTTTTGTAACTGGAGGGGAAGGTTGCTTTAGGAATGATTATGCCACGCAGAGTGGTTCAGAATAGCCCTGTGAGAGATGGCACAGTGAGCTTGCTTTCCAAAGACTGGCATAAGCTCCACCACAGGTTGTGCCAAATGTCTCCTTGCATCACATCCACCTCTGCAATTCTAGGGGTACTTTTATTTTGCAGGTGTGGAGAGGCATTTCCAGGCCCAAATGAGACTCCTAATCACCAAGCAATGATTGTTCCTGGCACACTGCTCAGTGTACAGAGGCAAGCTCTGGCGTGCGCTGCTGCCATGCCAGCACCAGTCAGCATCTCATCAGCCTGTCCAGTGCAGAACAAGACAAGAGATGGAGCCACTCCAGCCTGTGTCAGCGTCTTCTGGAGACACGCCTTGCTGCAGTGTCCTTCGCCGCCGCTGCAGGTGCTGAGCACAACAGATGCTGCTATCACATCGCTGCCTCAGGACATGACACATTGATCTCTGTGCCGAAGCGGCTCGTGTGCCCTGTCCCTTCAGCGATGCTTTTTACACCATGCCAGGGACTGCCTGCAGCCCAACGCCAAGCAGCCAGCGCCAAGTTCTCTGCTCACATCACCCTGCACCTTGCTTTGTGCTGGCAGAGAGACAGGAGCTCCTGGGCCTCCCCTCACCCACAGAGCCAGCGGCTCACCACAGAAAGCTTTTAGGCTGCTTAGGCATGACCTTGGTAAGCCTGTGCTCCGGCACGGGCAGGATTTGCCCCATCACCTCCCTGGGCTCTGACAGGAGGCCGCCCCAGCTGCAGTCCTGATCATTCCCCTCGCCCCTTGGGTAAAGGTGATGCCCGCCTTCACCGCAGCCCCTGAGGGCTGAGCAACAGCTCCGTTCCCAGCACAGCCTTCGCAGCATGGTTTGAGAGCTCTTGCCAGCTGCTGGTGGCTGCAGCATTCTCCTTGCTCACCCTACAGAATAAGCGTTGCTCCTCTTGTAGCAGTGTGAGCTCCCAGGAGTTCTCACCACCCTGCAGAGAACTTGGATATTACTTGTGCCAGAGACCTAGAGAGACGCCAACGTGACTTGGCTGTGTCACAGGCCTGGATGGGACACATGAAGTAAGGGCAGAGGAAGCTGGAGAGCTGCTCTGGTGAAAACCTGCGACTGTCTGGCCATGGCATGCTTCCATCCTGCACCCACAGCAATTAACTGCAGTCAGTAAACTCTCCTGAATCTGGGCAGCAACGCTTCAGGCGGTTCCCTCACTTCACAGAGAAGGGCTGGCTTTGCAGCCTGAAGCATGAGCTGCGCTGCAAGACTTTCTCAAGCACATTAGAGCACTATGTGGTACGGGGCAGGTTTTAGCACTTAGGACTCCTATGTATTTTCTGCCCAAGACTTTTCCTTTTGGCCAGCATTGCATATCATTGAATGGACCATGGGGATGGGAGATGCAGATCTTCTCCTGCCAGTCTGTAATAGACACACCCTTTGGTCCAGCAAGGAAAGGCAAGGCAGAGTGCTCCCGCTCCTGCTAAGCAGTTACTGGGTGATGGAGTGTAAGGACAATCCTCTGGAGCCCGGCAGGGATCTGGTCAGAGGGAGCAGCCTGGTGCAGCCATTCTCTCCAGCGTGTGCTCTGGCTCTGTTTGCATCGAGGCCTTATGATCGGCCCTCCTGGAGGCATTCCCGCCCTGCTCCGTGCTTTCAGCCAAGTTAAATCATTTCAGTTAACTTCTCTGGAGTTGCAGCAATTTTAGCTCCCTTGCACGCCTCGCTGTTTCTTGTTAAGCCACTAGCTACAACTGGTGAAAGATGACTGATTGCAATAGCTGTAGGCAGACCCCATGCTGATTAACAAGTCACTTGAAAATAATCCGCTCTTTAGCCATTAGAATTATTAATAGCAGCTTTGCTTTCTTTTCTCAGGGAGTTCCATGCTCTGGGATGGAAAGGTTCAGTCAGCTGAGAAGGAAACTTTGAGCTCACAGCAGACTCCCAACCCAGCCCCTGGCTGGAAGGGGCGACATGCTCGTGTCTTCTCAGGACCCCACATGTTTGGGATTTCAGCAGAAGCTTCATTGCTCAAGCTGCTCCTGATGACCTGCAGCAAGGCTGACGGCAGAGTGGAGGAGCTTCGGGGCTGGAACCAAACGGACGGGCTGCATCCAAAGCGCTGACCCAGAAGATGCTGTTCTGCCCTAGGCAAGTCCGTGGCAGCTCTCATTCCCCTGTGTAAATCCAAGGAAAGACCCTTCCTGGGTACTGCCGTGCAGAGGGTGAGGGGCATCTCTCTGTGCTTGCCATGTGCAAATTCTCCTTCAGTTCGCACATGATGCTTGGAAGCACCACGTGGATTTAAATGCTGGGAGATCTTTCTCTCCCTCTCCAGTGAATGTGATTTTGCTTTACGTGTCTGCCAGCAGCACGTTGTTTTGCTGCTCATCACCACCGAAATCTGATGGAAATTTTGCATACATTAAGCTCAAATTACCCTACACCTCATTTAAGGCACGCAAAGTGGAGCTGATGGACTGTTGTACGGCAGCGCTGTCGCTGCTTCCCAGGACTCCAGCAGTGCTGAGGAAGATGCTGAGATCCCACGGAGCATCGCCTGTGGCAGCCTGCTCAGGGAGGCAGCAGGCGCTCCTACTGCAGTCCTCGTCCTGCCTGGTGCTTATGGGATCTTTACCTTGTAGGACCTGGTATTAGGAATTAATATTTCCATTTTGTTTGCGAGTCAGGTGGGGTAAGGGATAATCTTGTAGCTCCTCTGGGGCTTTCTATCCACCCCCATGGGACCAGCAAGGACGCAGACCAGTGATGCTGTTCAGCAGACCAAAGCTGCAGCTGACACACAGAATGTTCTTTCCATCTCTTTTTCTCTTTATTTTTTTTTAAATGCCCCTCTCTCCATTGTAACACAGTGCAGGGGGTGAACGGCTGGATTGCAGCTGCTCGTGGGGAAGTGGTGTAGTTATTAGTGGTAAGAAGGAGGTTCCTTTGACAACCCAGCACCCTGGGGACTTCTACTGAAGCTCCTTCACGTGTGAGAAGAATACATGTTCCCCTGGCAAAGGCATGGTTGTGGAGTGCCGACCCATACCCACGTGTGGAGTGGCTGCCCAGGGTGGGAGAGGATTGCTCCTGTGCTGTCAGCAGAATCCAGGGTAGGAGGTGTTATCATGGGATCTGGGCCCCACCTGGCATAAAACTCCTGTTGGCAGCTATTAAGCCAATTCACTTTGATCTTTAAAAATATTTATCAGAGACTCATAGCATGGTGTGGGTAGGGAAGGACCCCAGAGCCCCCCAGCTCCCCCCTGCCATGGGCAGGGACACCCCCTCAGCTCAGGGCACCCAAAGCCCCATCCAACCAGGTCTTGAGCCCTGCCAGGAATCCTGGGGCAGTTCCAGCTCCTCTGGGCACCCTGTGCCAGGGTAGTTTGCACAGTCACACCTCTCCAGCCTGTCCAGGTCCCTCCAGCCTGTCCACCCACCACACAGCTCAGTGTCAAACACACTGAGAGGGCCCCCGATCCCACTGTCCATGTCACCAAGAAGGACGCTGACCAGCGCCCGTCCCGGTACCGACCCCGAGGAACAGCACCCGCCACTGGTCTGCACTTGGACGCTGAGCAGCTGACGACAGCTCTCTGAGTGTGATGGCCCAGCCAATTCCTTACCCACCATCCATCAAATCAAGGATAAGGATATCATGTGGGATGGTGCCAAATGCTTTGCACGAGACCAGGTAGATGACATAGTTGCTCTTCCCTCACCCACCAATGCTCTAAGTCCTTTGTAGAGGGCACCAAATTTGTCAGGGATGATTTGCCCTTGTGAAGTCGCGGTGATTTGTGTGCTGTGTGACATCCTTGTCTCTGGATTGGAGACACATGGGTTTCACTGCTCTCTGGTGCTGTGACACTTCCTGGTAAGTGAAAATAATGCAGATCTGTTTTGTTTGATTAATTTTTTCTACTGGTCCCTGGGAACATCACTGCATATTGGAAGTTGGATTGTGCTTACCTGCAGAGTCTTTATGCATCTTTCTGAAAAATTCGCAGCAAAACAGTATCTTCCTTTAAAAAGGATGTAGTAAAAAAAAAAAAGAATGAGAGAGAAGAGGAGCATCCTCCTCCCCAGGAGTCCTGCTGACAGCAGAGACGTCCTCAGGAGGGGGAACCCGAGAAGGAAGATCAGATTTTGTGCTGGGCCAGCTTCAGCTCTGCAGAGATCAGCAGTTCCCTCGCAAGAAGGGAATCTGCCCTCTTCTCATCTCACTTCTACCAAAGAAAAGTGGCCTCAGAGCTTGCCACAGACAGCCCTGCTTTCTGCTACCGGAAAGAAGAGATTTGAGAAAACACACACCTCCGAAGAAAAGCACTGTACAAATTCCTGCCCTCTGGCTGGCAGCAGGAGGGCGAATGGAAGCTGTCTCTCAGGGAGCCAGAGGTGCCTTGGGAAGATCCTCCCAGGGTAAGGTGCCTGTGTCTGCTGAGGGATTGATGTGGAGCACTGACGGCTGCAAATGAGTCCAGTTCCTGGTGCAGGGATTAGAGGCTCAGCAGGCTGAGCCTGAGGCTTTCCCAGGCTCGGTCTCACTGCTCTGGCCTGGCTTGTGCCCCCTTCGCACACCGAGGCTCCGCCGCTGTTGGTACCAGCCTGTCAGCCCCGCTCGAGCGCCTGACCCCGCCAGGCTCAGCCGAATTCAGAGCACACGAGGTTGCTTTGTGTTCCCTCACAGCCCGAGCAGGTGCCTCCGCTGTGGCCTCTCATCACCCATTCCTCACGCTTTACCCAACGTGGGAGATGGGCACGATCGGTGTTGGGTGCTAATGAGCTCCCAGATCCCATGCTGCTTCTGTGCTGTGTAAATGTGGAGTAATTGTTGCAATCCTTACATGGAAAATGAAAGCAACACAAATGCCACCAAAACTCTGTCGGCTCAGGGTCCGTGACTTCAGTCTGTGCACAGGCAAACTCCCTTCAGAACAGTTCAAAGGCAGTAACGCCACTGTGCACGGGGTTGACATGGGGCCAGAGCTGGGTGATGCCCACGGTTGGCACGGCCACTCATCCTCGCAGGCTGATGAACCAAGAAGCCTTTTGCATTTTACAGTCTCTAAGGGCTGAAAACAATCCCTGACATAAATAATTTATCTGAACTCCTCAGAGACTGTTTTTCAGTTGCTTTATTCTCTGCACAACAAAGCAATGATGAATTGGAGGAATTTGCTGGTGTGCACAGCAGTCCCACCCTGGCTCTCGAGCCCTTTCGGGGAGCAGGGACACCCATTCCAGAGTCGGAGCGGGCTGATGGGATGAGCAGGGCTTATCTGTCCCAGCGACGCCTTCTTTTATCGCAGCCAGAGCGATGTGATCGCTCAGCGTGAAGATCTGCTCCTCAGTCTGTGCACAGCGCTCGTCTCTGTCAAAGGGTCTTGGCTGGAGAAGGTTGTTTTTGATTTTTACATGAATCGTATCAGCCAGAGACTGAGCACACTGACTCAGTGGGCTCGTTTTTCAGCGTTTTAATTCCTCTGCAGAAATTCTGGTAAGGATGGCTTGCTCTGAGCTGGAGGGGGAATGGCTCCCACCCTGGGCACAAATCCAAACTGGCTCTTTCATGGCAGGTGATGAAGTGAGACCAGCGCCATAAGCAAAGACCAGATCAGCAAAGTGCTTAATGCTTCGTGGTCGTCTTTGTGTCTGCCAGCTGTACATGGCTTTTGGGAAGACGTGAGGAGCCACGTGCACGGATGCTACACCAAGTGTGCTAATAGTTCAGTTTGAAACTTCATCACAAGCTCACAGGAACCAAGTGCTTTTCTCAGCACGGCCCTTAGTCACCAAGGGCTCTGAAATAAAGAAAAACACTTCTCTTGACCTTGGAAACCACTCTGTGCTCGTAAGCATTGGCCATGCTGTGGCAGCCAAAGGCACATTCACATGCTTAGAGTTTACCCAGGCTGCTCCGTGAGCCTGATGTGCTGCATCCAACGGCAGGCACCAAGCAATCCTCAGTGTGTCTGCTCACTGTCAGAGGGAAACTGGGGCATTTCTGACGAGGAACCGATACGGCTGTAGGTTACATAAGCACCAGGGTGGCGGTGGGCTCTTGTCTGATGCCAGAAACTGCCTTTGCCCTAACAGATGGCATCTGTTTTCCCCAAAGTGTGTGGCAATAGTTTATTAATGGAGCACCTGTAATTATCCTAATAACAGCAAACTTCCTCTCTTCCTCTGCCCAAGATTTGTCCTTTTCTGGAGGTTTCACTAAGAGTAAAACCACTTTAAAAATGATGAATTCATCTCTAGCTAAAGAAGTTGGCACTACAAGGTGCCCGTGGCTCTCTGCAGTCACTCCTGTGTTTGGTTTGATCCTCTTCCCCTTGACATCAGCCTCTGTCTGCAGTCAGGGATGGGATGGTGCCAAGACAGACAGAAGACAGGACAGGGAGCTGAGGAGGTGGCTCCACATCCCGGGGCACGCTGTGCAATGATTGCTGTGAGTGACACTCCTCCAATTAATACACTTAGCTACGTGTGTGTGCTTCTACAAGTATCTCAGTTGATGTGTGCATCCAGGAGGGTGCTCAGAGAAGCCAGGAGTCTTAAGTTAATACTGCTGGGCATTTCTGAGGTAGGATATTCTGAATTCATAGTCATGAATATTCGCATCTGGGACCTGCCCCTGAAAGTCCCTTGGAGCCTGATCCAAAATAGGTTGGAGGACTTGCACACACTGCTTTTATAAAGGCACAGAGAAAATTAACAGCAGTAGCTCTAATCTGCTCCGAACAAGCCAGATTCTGTAAGTACAGGAGTTAGTGAAGACAGAGAAATCATCTAGGAAGGGCAGAACGCTGGGGATGCTTAAGGAGACTGACCTCATAGCCAGAAACTGGAGAGCAAGGAAGAATGTGGAGACAAACAGGTGTCCTACAACGGTTTCCATCAGCCTATGTTGTCCAAAAAGCCTCCCATTGTTACTGGGGTGTAGCTTAAGTAGCAGTAGAAAAGCATCTCTGGGTACATTACTCCTGTAGCTTTTTGCACATTATCCCCACGTCGTTCTGGGAAGACTGCAGCAGGACGCTCTGCTCGCTTCCTGAGGCTTCCTCGGCTCCCAGGCAGAGATAACCCTGCTGAAAGCCCCGGGTCACCCTTTCCTGAGCTTCAATTGGACGAAGAACAGGAAAGCTGGCTCCTGTCCCAGCCCTCAGCTCGCAGGGACCACTCTGCACCCAGCTTCATGTGGTGCTGCCGTAGCCACACGCCTCCCGGCTCTACGTTACGGTGGCACCACGGGTGCCATCCCGGTCCCTGCCCCTCCACACATCACGGGGAGATGTCCTCGCTGGACCCAGCTCATGGCCTGCCAGAGACAGGGCAACAAAGATGTCTGTGGCATTTCAGAGGAGTAGGGAAGCGCTGCACGGGTCACGTTGGGAAGCACTTCTCCTGGCAAAGCCTGTTTAGAGGGAGGACGTGAAATTCTCTTTCACCAGAGCTGGGAGTGAGAGGAAATATCACAATGATTTTTCTGCAGATGAAAATGCCTTCACAGTGATTTGCAAATGTGGCATAATTAATCCTGCAAATGAGTCTGGAGTTACAATATGTCCAATCTGGCAAGTTCCAGGACTCTCCAGTCTGGGCTGAGATGCGGCTCTTGCCTGCTCAGGGCATTAGAGCGTGCATTGTGGGGGTGTTGGGGTGCTCACCCCAGCACCGTGAGACCCACTGAAACTTAAATCTCAGGCTTCAGCTCTGATCTCACTAATCTGGAGCTTTTGACAGCGGGATGAAGCTGTCTCTGCGGGCTAATCATATTGTTGTCGTCTTTGGCAAGGCTGCAGGCAACAGATGAGATCAAAAGAACTCAGGCAGATGAACAGTGTGATCCAAACCTTGTCCCTCTGCCATAAGCACAGCCGTCACGCCACCCCGGGAGCGATGCTCTGCCTGTGAGGACATCGTGCTCCCCACTCCTCCATGTGCAGTGCCCAGGATGCGGTGTCGGGGTGCAGGATGTCGCAGTCCCCCCACACCTCCATGCTGCTCCCGCCTTTAGTGCAGCAGGAGTCGATTAGCGCTGATGGGAAGTTCTGACTTGGCCCCATGGCCCTTCAGTCCTCTGTTCCTGCTCAGCCCTCCATCCCTGCTTGTCCCCCCGTTACTGCTCGCTGCAGCCAGCTGTCCCCACTCAGCTCCCCGACCCCAGGCGCGGAGCCAGGTCCTGCCTGGGGCCCCCAGACCTGATTCACCCATCCCAGCAAAACCCTGATCAGTGCTGCAGGGCCATGCTGGTGGCCCAGGGGTTCAAAGGGGGGGTGTGCCAGCACCCTTTGCCAGTCTGGCTACCAGCCCTTCCCACATGAAGCTGGGTTCTGCATCAGAGGTCAGTTAATTTGGGCAACTGCCTTCGCCCCGCCTCCTGGGAGCGTATCCAGACCTAGCAGCAGCATGCGGGATCAATGCCCCATGAACACAATGTGTGTATCAGTCCTGCGCCGGCGGAGGGGCATGGTGGGGATCGCCCTGAGAAAAGGCACCTCTCAGCAGCACCAAGCGAGGGATCGGTACAGCCCTCTCGCACAAAGTAATAACAGTGCAGGAAAGATGACAGATTGTTCATAAGAAAGCAAAGAGAATGTGGTTTTAGGGGCAGATGAATAATTTTGGACCCCAAAGTTCCAATTAATGTCAAGCCACAGAGTTCTAGTGGGATGGCTGTGTCTCCGCACCACCCAGAGCCAGGGTCTCCAGGGTCTCTGCTCCCTGGGGCAGCGTCTCATTATTTATATTTAAATAACAACTCACACCTACTATTTGTATTTTAGAAAGCTTTACAGCTCTTCACTGCGTGTCTCAAAGTGCAGGACGGAGAGCTCAGAGCACCCTGTGGGTGCCCGTCCCACCAGCCTCCAGAACACAGCTCGAGACCAGCTCGTGGGGAGAGCTGGTGTAGCTGGGCAACCCAAACACGTACCCCTTGCTGATGAGAAATCACACCCACCATCCCACTGGCAAGCCTATCGCCCCATGTGCTGTCACCTGCACATGGTAAGGAAATCAAATGGCATCACTCAGCAAGGCAGAGCGAGGGCTTTGGCCCAAGGGCTCCCCTGGGGAGCTGAGGCACTGCAGCTCCATGGGGCTCTCCGCAGGGCTGGTGCTCAAGAGCACAGACTAGATAAACAAAGGACAGGGAGATGTGTGTGGCACACCCCTGAGCCTGCAGTGTTCCTCGATAAATTAGAGCAAAAGCGTGCTCCCAGACTAAGGGCTGACAGCATTTGGCACCCAGGCCTGCACTCCCAGGGCCGAGCCCAAGTGTGTAATTAAAATGCTCCAACAGCCATTTCAGAGGTGTAAACACACTGCAGTAATTACACGGTTGTTTGTTCATTAAAGGAGGAATTTAACACAATTATGATATTTACAGTTCTGTGCACTAAAATCCAAAACAGAAGTTGAGATTTAAGAGTGAGTGGAGGGGCCCTGTCCCGTGCTCTCCCTGCGCTGGGCCTCGGGCATCACAGCGTGAGGGGACTTGTACACGGGGCAATTTTCTCCTGGCTCTGCCAGACCTTTTCCTGCTCGAATGACAGAACCCAGAACTGGACATCCATCCTGTACAGCTCAAGCTCTCGCCTCCTTGCCCAAGCTCCAAGCAAGCAGCTTCACTCCCCTCTTCCCATGCCATGAGCAGCGCAGCCCCCAAGACCATCTTCCACCGGGTTAGACCAAGAGTGCAGGGTGCTGGCACAGAAGGAGAAGACATTTGGGGCACAGCTGAGGAGGGAAGAGGCACTTTGGGTGTCACACACCCCCCAGGTGCAGCTGAAAATTTGCAGAAGCACGAGCAGTTTGGAGCAGGCTAAACCATCCCCTCCCCAGGAGCTCTGACCTTGGTACCACCCAGAGTGGCAGAACACCTCAAAAACCCACACAAAATGTCCGTGGGGTGGAAGAACAATAGGATCCAGGTAAGTACCTGGGGAAAGGGCGGGTGAGGTCAGTGCTCAGCTGCATGTGAGGGATGCCGAAGGCTGCAGGTGCCCGTCCCGGTGGGACTCATGTTTTGGGAGTCACCAGCCAATGCATCACTGCTTGTGGTGCTCTAGCTCAGAGCTGCTCACAGGCCACTGAGAGCAGCTCTGAGCCCAGGGTAATTACCAGCCAGGGCTAATTAACAGCCAGAGCCCAAGGTAATTACCATGTCAGGGCTAATTACCACACCAAGGCTAGAGCTGTGTGATAATGTTTTTCTTCAGCTTGCAGCCCCAGACTTCCCTCCAGCCTCAGGGTCTCAGTTCACTCACAACAGGCACTTCTTCTATCTGTAGAACTCAAACCCTGTCTTTAAGCAAGTGTTAGAACTTTCTCAGCTCCCTAGGAAATGTTTCCTCTTTCTCACTTTTCCCCTGCTTCCAGGAACCAGCTCACTGCTGTGTTTCATCCAAATTTACCTGCAATTTCACTGCACCTGAACTTGTATTTCTGTAATTAATTAATTACTTCATTAAAAATTTAGGCCAGATATTGCCAGGAGGAGTAGGAATGCTTTAAAAAAAAAATATAATTTTTTTATAGAGTGCTGTTGATTAAATCTTTGCACCCATGGCTGAGCTACAGGGTTCTTCAGAGGTCGAACAGGGATGTTCTCTGCACGGGACAGAGAGTGGTGCACCACCAGTGTTACTCGTGTTGTACCTCGGTTTGAGGGTGAGAGACACGACCGTGACCCATTAGCAGTGCAGACACGGACGCTGCTCGGCACAGGGTGGGCTTGGCACAGTGGGAGCAGGTCCTGGCCCCCTGGCTCAGTCCTACGGACCGAAGGGACGGTCACAGTGACTGGGCAGGGTTGGTGGGGTTTCTTAGGGATGTCCCTGTCTCATGGCCAAACCCTCTCTCGCCTCAGATGCAGAACTCTTCCAGGTTTGCCAAGCTGGCTCCAAGGCAGGCAGACTAGGGGCTGCTTCCTGGACACTTCCACTTCCAATCACAGGGTGAAAGACATCCAAAACTACACTTCATCCTTCCTTCCCCACCCTCTGACCTCAGCAAACATCCAGGGGATGCAAACAATGAGCAGCGGGGCACAGACAGCGAGCAATATTAAATGTGATTCACAGAGATGAAGGGACAGAGAAATGTGAATAAATCATCAGGATTTACCTCCCATCCTTTGATTTTTAGAAGCACACAGCTTAGTGTGAAACAAACCATTACCTGGAGACCGCACGGTAAACTGAGGAAAAACTGGAGCTGAGGTGGTTATGGCATTTAGCTTTGCTCTAATTGTAGTTACTAATAAAAAAGTAAAATTAATTACACAGTGAAGGTTGCACTTGACTTAGATGAAGTGGATGTAGATAAAGTGTCCCTAGCACATCACTAAATCCCAAGCACACAGTAACAGGAAATCAATTAATCTCCACCAACATTTGCTCTTTCTAGTGTGAAACAGTTTTAATTAACTCATTGTGAGTGGTCAGTGGCTGCTGGTGCTGCAGAGCCTCACGGGTTTAATGAAGCACTGTTCTTTCTACATTTATGTTGGAAAGTGACAATGACAAATTCTGAAGCTGAATTCCTTGGCAGATGTGATCAGTTAACAGGATACCTTCCTCATCCCAATTACTTAATTCCTGTCCTGTTATTTCCCCACAATTAATCAGTATTCTTCTGGCTCGGGCTGCGAGTCCAGGAGCAAGTCTGCCACTGGCACTTGGCAATGGGATGGTTTGTGCACAGGAAAACTGCTGTGATACAGGTCAGAGCCACACAAACAGTTTTGCTTGGTACCTTCTATAGTCTTTATGGTGTTTGGAATCAGTGAGGGCTATGCATCAACAAGGGCAGGTCCTTCCCAGCGGGCCAAGCGGGATAGCATGGAGCTACCCCAGCTGAGCTCCGGGAAAGCCCTGCGCTGGGCACCTGGTGGGGCCCTGCCAGCAGCAGAAACACCCATTCACATCCAGGCTGCAATGAGCACATGGAGCAAAAACCATGAAATGAAGGGGTTTGACTCCCTAATTTAAAACATAACTCCTGGGCCCATCCTCTGGTCAGTGTTTGAGGGTTTCATACCAACCTGGGAATTGCAGCAGCAGCAGGGCAGGGAGGGGAGCTCTCCCCATCTGCACTGGTTCCCTTCTGTGCTGATTGTCTCAGGTCATCCCAAACATCGTGGGGCTTTGTGGTCTCAGGCAAGAGTTTGGTATGTGAGAAGATGGTTCCAATTCCTGCCAGTTGCACTGCAGCCCACAGAGAAACAGCAGGAGAAGAGGTCTGAGGGGGAAGGGCAGCTGAGCTGCTTTTCTCACCCTTGCAGGCACGAGGTACCATGTGTGCTCAGTGCTGCAATGAGCCATGAAGAGCTGAGCACACCAGTGCCAGCAGCTGCCCGGCAGACATCTGGTGGGCAGGACACGGTCAGGTCAGTGATGCTGGAGGCTTGCTTTGGAACAGCTCATACCTCTCTGTCTTACCACCAGTCTCACCTGTGCAGTCGCCTTGTCCCACCTGAGCAGCGGTTGCCTCGTGCCCCTGGGTGCAGGATGGCAGCACTCCTGAGAGAACCACACAAACTGTTCCTCCGAGGCTGGTGCAGCTGAGCACTGACAGACACACGCTGACAGGGAAGGGAGCCCAAATAGTTGGGGCTCGGTGGCGCTTGGCACAGAGGAGCCAGTGCCGCCTGCACACTGCCAGGATCAGGGATGAGGTTTCCTCTCAGGATGAGTCACCATCGGTGCCTGGGGCCTTTGGCAGGATTAGCAGAGATTACCCACGGTGCTAATTGGAGGCTGTGGCTACAACAGTAAAGCTTTGAGTCTCCTTAATTTGGTGGGTTTTTAAGCATGAAGTCAGAGGTTCCATGGCCAGGGTGGTGACTCTGGAGGGAGCACTTCGTGCCTGCTGCCATTCTGGGAAGGGAAGATTGTCTGAACCTCTTTGTACCTGGCTACTGGCATTGCCCATGGCCTTCTCTCAGCATTCAAACCCATCTGTACAAAGTCCTTCAGCCTGATCCTCCACAAGTGACCACTGGACAGAGACACACAGCTTCCCAGCAGATTGGTTAGCTCATTCGTGGCAGGAACATGAAACAAAACACTACATAATTTGGGCTTTCACTGCCATGGGCACCCACCACCCCAGTCTGCCTTCCCAGCCACGCATGTGGTTATTTCCCAGGGTAGCTGGTTATGAGCCCAAGTGATGTGGGTTCTTCGTGCAGGAGCAGGCTCTCAGAGGAGAACGGGTAGCTGCAGCAGTGCAGGATGAGGTGCTTTAACGTTCCGGAGAGAGGAGCAGGCAGTGGCCAAGGGCACTGGGGGTGAAGGAGTGAACTCCATGGTTCTCAGCAGCGGCTTGTCCTGAAGATGAGCTCTGCGCATGCTGCAGCCAAGGACTTCATCCAAGTGTCAGGAGAAAAAGTCTGTAGTTCAACACCCTGCAGAGATGATGGCTCAAGGGAGTGAGATGAATGCAGGAATTAAAAAAAAACCAAACCTTGTGTAAAGGTTAATTAAAATATTAATAATGCAGGGTTTCAATTATTCATGCATAAACAGAAAGATATTTAATGATAGACAGACACCGAGCATTAGTACAGTGGACATGACATTGGGGTGGAGAAGGAGCAGAGGAGAGCTCTGAAAATGACTGTGGACCACAGCAAGTGTTGAGCAAGGCAGTGGGGTGAGAGAGGGGATGGCAAGTGCTCTGGGAGGGATGGCTGAGGTGGGGGGACTGCATTCCAGAGGGGCTCCTGCTCTGGTCAGATCCAGTCCTGTGGGTCTGCACCCGCCCTCGGGGTGTCCATCCCTTCCACACCCCCAGGCGCCGAAGCCAGGAGGAGTGTTGGCTCCTTGTCTGAGCACAGCTCTGCCAGCCCGTGTGAGGGGCACAGGACTGCATGGGCATAAGGACTGCTGCTACTGTTGTGTCCCTACGGGCTTGTGGCAGCAAACAGGGACAAGCTCCAGCCCCTGCAGTGCTGTGGCACTGCACCGTCAATGCATACCAAAAAGCATGCAGCCCAGGTTGGAAGGTGCCTCTGAAGATCCCCCAGTCCTGTCTGGGTGGGAAAAGGTGCCTGGGTGGGATTCCTGGCTGTGTGTGGAAACCCTCCAGCCATGCGGACTCCAGCACAGCCCTGGGGACGTTGCTCAGGGACAGCCCTTGCTGTCACCTGCACTGGGATGAAACTTGTACCCGCTGTGCCTTGCTTTCTCCATGGGGCTCCCTGTGAGGAAAGGGTGCCCATCCCTTTGTAGCCACCCCGTCTGTAGGGCAGAGCTGTCCCGAGGTGCCCCAGCCTCCTCCACTCCCAGGAGAAGGAACCTAACTGCTCTGGTCTTTCCTCACCAGTCAGGCTCTCCAGACCTTCCATCATCTTCAGGGACCTCCATGGGACCCTCTCCAGCCTGTCCGCCTCCTTCTTGAACAGTGAGGATCAGAGCTGGGCCGGAACCTCCTGTGAGGGGGGTGAGGACGCAGCCCTGCTCCCCAGCCCCAAGCCCACCGTGGCCTGAGCACAAAGCTGACAAGTTTGTCACCTGTAACATGTACTTGCTGTGGCCTCCAGGATCATCAGCTCAGGGCGAGGGGCATCCCACTGGCTCTGGGCATGTACCCTGCACTCTGGCACCTGTCTCTCCATGTGCCCTTGCTGCGGCACCTCTGTGGAAGAGCTTCGTTTCTGTGCGACTACAATTACATTCTCAGTTTCTCTCTTGAAGCTCTCTTTGACAAGTCATTTATATTTTGCCTGCTTTCATGAGCTTTTATAGTGGAAGGAAGTTGGCAGGCAATTCTCAACTATCCCACTTGTCTCCTGTCTGTCTGGTGATTGATTTCCAGTGGGAGTAAGTTTTGATATTTGAAAAGATCCAGACTATTATTATTGAACATTTGAGTTGTGTTATGGAAGCCTCTGTCTGACAAATCCAGAAGGATATCTGAGCTAAAAGCTCAAAGGCTTAAGGAAGTTCTGGATCATTTATAAAACATTGTCCGGTGCCTTGTCTCTGACATCAGGGAGAAATCACAGTGCTGGGAGAGCATGGCCTGGCTGAGGAAAGCAGAGGGGCAAGTGGAATATTTCAGGAAAGTCAGGAGTACTAGGCTGTGCGAAGAGTGAAAGGTGTGACTGGCAATGGGGTGAAAAGGGCCAAGCCCGACAAAATCCCAATCCAAGCAAAATCCCGCTGACAGAGAGGAAAAGTGATGCTGCAGATCTGCAGCTGATACCAAGACTTTGGGCAGACAGAGTTGGATGGATACGGCTGGGAAGGAAACAACAAAACCCACTGCAGTCTGTGAGCTCGCTTCAGACACGTCTGCAGCTCACTGGTGTCCAGCCTGGGTCCCTGCTGCGGTTTGGGGACCAAAACCAAAACATCACTGGGGATGAGATGTCTGTGGTCAGCTGAGGGATGGAGGGAGGGATGGAGGGGGGAACCGTGCCAGCTCCTATCCACACCTTGCTGCAAAACCAGTGCTGCCCCACCATGCCCAACGAAGCTGTGCTGTGCTCCATGCTCCTCACCCAGCTCCCGCTGGCTTTCCCCGAGAAGGGACGAGGTTGGTCACATCTGCTATGCTTAATGATGTGTGCAGTGTGCACCGCTGTGCCCGGCCGTCTGCAGGGCACGGCCTGTGCCGGGGGAGATCCGTGCCTGCCAGGCTGCGGGGAGCAGAGAGCAGCTGGGGACACGCCGCACTCCTTCCCCGCCAGACGAGGCTGCGTCCTCTGCGTGGCAGGAGCCGAGGGATGGGGATGTCTGGCAGCCCTGGGAAGGCTCCTCCGTGGGAGGGCACAGCCCTGCTGCCTGGCTCTTGCCACGCATCACACTTGTCCCATGCCCGGTCCTGGAGGCTGGCGTGCCTGGTGTCCTGTGCCTATCGTGCAGGAAATGCAGGTTTGACCTGTCTTGTCTAAAAGGCTGGTCTGCAGTTCTTCATACTCACTACCTCTGAGCACAGCGCTTCTTTTTCCCTTTCCCAGCTGCAAGGGGACCTCCCTGCCCCACTGTCCGCACCCAGGCTCTGCTGCCGGGGGGCGTTGGGGCATCCCACCCTCATGCCCAGAGTCAAGCGGGTACTCTCATGGTGGCTGCAAGCCCTGCTGCCCCTCACACGTCTCCCGAACGCTGAGTGGAGGGATCAGCCTCCTGAGATGCCACGTACATGGCCCCACAACAGCAGCACATGGGGAGGGTCTGCATGTCCAGGACTACGTCCAGCTTCTCTGCATTAAACCAGGAATAACGTCAGCCCACGTCAGTGCCTGATATTAATGAGCGGCTGACGCTAATAGCCCTCAGCGTGAGCCGGGGACCATTAACTCCTCCAAATGAGGTATCTATTCCCCAGGAAGCACGTGGTGCGGCGGCTGCTATTACTCAAGCGTGGCAATGCAGGGCGAGCGGTGAGAGCAGGGATGCTGCGTGTGGCAGGGCACAGCTCCACACTGTGTGGGGTCCCTGGCAAGGGCCGTCACGGGTCCCACAGGGACAGTGTCCCCTTGGTGCTGGCGCTGCCGGCTGAGCCCACCGGATCCAGGGGCTAGAGGCATTTTGCAGGGCTGCATGGGCCTGGGCACGGACATCTGGCTCCTGAGGACACCTGGTCAGAGCTCTGCAGCTAAAGCAGAGGCAGCAAAGCAGGAATACTGCACCCTGCTCCCCTCACCCTGCCCGTGCCCAGGACCACCAGGCCGGGGGCTGCAGGGATACTCGTGTGATGGCACCCTGCTTGTGTGGAGCCCTGACATCTGCTGCAGTCAGCTGGTTCCCTCATTTACACATCTCCAGACTGTCCCAAATTCACCCTGGAAAAGCACGGTGAAGCAGCAGAACAGTTATTTCCACTACACCCGTCTATGTTTTGATCAGACGTGTGCAATAGGAGCCTTCTGAACTGTTTGTAACATCTTTCCACTGTTCTTTAGCCATAAATGAGACTCAGAGTCTATTTTTTCATTTTATTTTTTTACATAACACATTCATTAGCACCAGACCTTTCCACTGTTCTCCAATATCTTGCTTCTTCGTTTGGAAGAGATTTCAGGAGAGCTCCTTACCACATGGCTGCTCTCTCTTTGCCAATAATTAGCCTCAGAGAGCTGCCAATCTGTTCCTACCTTGTGCTTGGTCACAGCGCCAGCGCTGCTGCCCGTGGGGTTTCTATTTCCTGCTGTTCCTCATCTCGCAGCTTATGCAAGCTTTGAGCCCGCTCAGTCTATGAGTGAATGCTGTTTATTTTTTAAATGCTAACTTTTATTTAGGAAGCTGGGCCGTGGCCTGACCTGCAGCCCTGGGGAGGTCCTGGGAGGCTCCGCTCTCCATGGCTGTGGGCCCTCCTTCCTGCTGCTCTTGGTGGATGCAGGTGAAGGTGGTCACTGCTCCAGGGCTGTCCTGTGCCAGGGCAGAGCTCCCAGGAAAAGCCACCAGCTCACACAGGCCCAAAGGCAGAAATGGCAGATGGGAAAATCTTTTTGCCTCAGTTTCCCCTCTTCCTCCTCCATTGGAGAGCTCTTTCTTTTTGGTCTTGACTTGCTTGCTGATCAGCCTGCCTCCCTGCTCATGGAGCTTGCCTGCCCATGGAGTTACCTTGCCTGACACACCAAAATGCATTTGCCTGTGTTGTATTCATAGCTTGCAGTCACCCCGTGACCCCCTTGTGCCTCCAGGGCTGGTCTCCTCTGGGGACATGAGGCTGAAGGCTGACTGACCTCATCGCAGCTTCCTGCCATGGAGAGGGAGGTGCTAAGCTCTTGTCCTGGGAATCCAGGATGCCTGGGAATGGCTCAGAGCTGTGCTGGAGGGGGTTCAGACCGGACACAGGAGGGTTTCTTTACCTGGGGGCAGTGGGTGTTTTAGCCCTCCCAGCACTAGTGCACATGGTCAGAATGCCTTGATGCTTTAAAACTTGCTCCCTTTGCTTTCGTGGCTCCCATCATCCTAGTTCACCCCCCAATCTCCTCACACCTATTCCCATTCCATCCCCTCTGGCTCCTGGAGGTGTCTGGTGCTGCGGCGTGTGTGTGTGCGTGCACACGTGTGCACACGTGTACAGAGGTATGATCTGACAGCACAGCACGCTTGTTGCTGTCAGTGGCCAGAAACTACAGAGGAGGAAGACAAACAGTTATGCTGTAGTATTGTAATTCCTCAGCACTCCGAAGGAACCATGTGAGTGTTGACTCCCAGTAACTGCTTGTGACTCATGAGAGGCTGAGGTAAAACGGGGACTCAGCAAAGGGAAGGAGAAGCGAAGGCAGGAGCTCTGGGAAGCTGCTGCCAGGGCCAGCTGGACACGGAGCTGGTAGGCTGTGCTGCAGTTCAGTATTGACACTGGGTCCCAGAATGCCCTTTGCATGCATACTGGTGGGTTAACTCCCGGGTACAGTGTGCTGTGGTTCCACGCAGCTGAGGGACTCCCGGGACACAGCCCTCTCGGCCTCGCCGTGCGGGATGCCCCAAGTGCCCTGTGCTCATAGGCAGGAGGGCAGCAGGTCAGCGCGGGGACCTGGGGTGTGGGGCTTCCCACGGGGAGCTGGACACCCTCTGTGTGCATCCGGATGCTGTCCGGCGGTGTGGGAGGGATGGGGCAGCTGGAGCCACCAGCGACATGGGCAGTGGGGAGTTGACATGGCAGGATTCCGCATCCCCCTCCCAGGGAGCAGCTCATTGAATCACATCTCCCCTTTCATCTCAGCAGTGGGGAGATGTACAGTCCTTCCGCTGCCCTGTACAGTCCTTCCCCTGCCCTGTATGGTCCTTCTGCTGCCCTGTACGGTCCTTCCCCTGCCCTGTATGGTCCTTCCCATTTGTATCTGTGTACGAAAGGGCAAGATATGTCCCCACTGGGACACATTTCCCTTTGTTTCTAGGAAAAAAGCAAATTAAGATCCTGGCATGGAAATTAAGGCATCATCTCCTTGATGTTCCCAGCATTTCAGGGAGAAATGACACCGGGGCAGCCAAGCAGGCATGCCTATTAACATGTGGCACAATTAGCACAGGCGAGCACGCTCTGCAGCAGAGCGGCCCCTTAACCTGTGACAGGCAGATGGGGTGGGTGGGGGGAAGGAAACCCAACCCGAGGAGCAGCTGTGTGGCACGTCCCTGACCCTGCCAGAGGTGAGGCACATCCCGGGTCAAGCTGTCTGTGAATTATACAGCACATGCTGTTATTTTTGTCTTCTTGTCACCCTGCATCATGCAGCACAAAAGCCACAGGGAACTCTTTGGAAGTGTCCGTGCTGCGTGTGAGAGGCAGAAAGTACCGCTCCTGCGGAACGGGCTGTCTCCACCTCTCCACAGCACCCAGCTGCCTGAGAGCCGTGCCCTCACTTTGCTGCTGCTTCCCCACTCCCTTGCCCCGCTCCCGGCTCCCAGCCCCACAGGGCATGCAGACCTGTAGCTGCACACGTGTCCACATGCGAAAGGATCTGTGAAATGCTGGAGCATGGCTGGTGGGGAGCCTGTCTCGCCACTCTGGCACCGGACTGCACACACTGCTGGAGCTGTCCCTTTGTTTGTTGATGGCTGGTGCCGCTGTTGTGGCGTCTGTCAGTAGATGTACCTTGATAACAGCAGCACTTCCCAGGCACCCAGGCAGAGCCCGAGTCCTTTGTGGGATCGGTGGTTCAAGGGCCGTGTTTCTCCTGTTGGTTTGGGGTAACTGAAATTACCCTTCAATAATTATTTTCACTTCCGGGCACTGAGAATCCTCTAAAACTCTGGGGGCTTGGCAGCTTTTGGGGCCAACTGACACGGGGGCCTGGACACAGCATTGCTGCTTCACCAGCTGCAGTCGAAGGCCTGAGACACTGCGACACCTGTAAAGCAGCTGTTAAACGCTGTGGCCTGCAAATCCTGATGGAAGCGGGATGCCATTAAGGAGTAACACGGTGAGGAAGAGGAGTGGGGGAAGTAAACAACCAGCACGGTCCTTGAGGACCAGCTAAAGACTGTACGACATGCATGGGAAAGGGTGAAAACCTGAGTTCTTGGAAAAGTAATGAATATGTTAATCATTTCCCATAAAGATCATGGAATCGTAAAATGAGTCAGGCTGGAAGGGACTTTTAGATCTTACAGTCACCCTAATAAAATAGCTTGAACTCCAGGTTATTTTGGGTTTAGTTTAGAATATGATTTTGATTTTAAAGGAGTTAGAGCAGCTCTGAGATTATAAAGCACATCCAGGCTCTTAGCAATAGGTAACTGGAATGATGTGTGCCTCGGTCCCTGTGGGAATTGTTATGGACTCTGAATTAAAACAATGGGTACTGGATATCGACCTGGAGTCACATCAATGTGTTGTGCTTTGTACCTGTGGGTGAACACATCTTTGGTGGAGCTACCCCCATGTTCCCCAGCACTGGAATAAAGCAGTGCCTGCTTACCTGCTTCGTGGAGATGAGTTCTTTGCGATTGCGACCACTAATGTAGAGCCCACCCAGTCCCACCCGGCAGTGAGCAGGGACATCTTCACTAGAGCAGGTCTCTCAGAGCCCCATCCAGCCTGACCTTGGATGTCTCCAGGGATGGGGCCTCCACCACCTCTCTGGGCACCCTGTGCCAGTGACCCACCACCCTCAAGGGTAAGAACTTTTTCCTAACACTCAACCTAAATCTCCCCTTTTCCAGTTTAAAACTAGATCATGCACAGAGGTATGGACAGCATCACACTCAGAGGAAAATGCTGTAGGGTGTCTCATTAGCATACCCTTTTTCTAATCAAATCAGTATGAATAATTTTGGTTATGATTACCTTTGGTTGTATTAGTGAGTTGGAGAGATGAAAAGTCCTTTTCTTTTTTAAAGTCTGCAGAAAGCAGCAGTATTATTACTGAGCTATTTTTAGAGAATTTTGAGGGTAGCGTAGTCTGTCCTGCTGCTGTTTCATTACAACACGGTTTCACATCCAGACCTCCAAGGGAAAGGATGCGTGCCCTCACCAGGTGGCTGTTAGTTGTGTGATGTACATTGAGTCAGAATATGTTTCACACCCTCATACAGTCTGCCAAACAGCAACAGTGATTTCATGTCAAAAGTATTGCCCCGCTGATGCTGTGACTGCTGGTGGAAGGTGGCGGACAGGCGAGGCCAGACCCACGGCAGAGCCCCAGGCCCCTGATCCTGGCTCCAGACGTGGCTGCACCTTTTCCTAGGCTGGAACTGGTGCTCAGTAAGAGATCTGTTTGTTTAAATCCCGCTTACGATCCAGGCAGATGGTGATACACTGGACTGCAATTTTGATGCACCCTGGAGATGTGTTGTACTATGTGTCTGAAAGCAGTTCTGCTGAAGGATAAAGCTCCATTGCTCCCACTGGAAACACTGATCCACGCGTGCCCTGCACCGGCCACATTCCTCATTGAAAAGTGCTGAGCAGTACAAACATTAAGGCAAAAATAGAAACACTGAGGCCCAGACTGGTGTGGGTGGGGAGGGACCCCAGACCCCCCCAATGCTCCCCTGCCATGGGCAGAGACATCCCCCCCAGCCCAGGGTGCCCCAAGCCCCATCCAACCTGGCCTTGAGCCCTGCCAGGGATCCAGGGGCAGCCTCAGCTTCTCTGGGCAGCATATTATGTTACAGTGTACAACTTTGAATGTGTAATTAACAGAGCCTGCTGTTAATTAAGCTTTGTTAGTCCGCAGCAGCATGTATCAGGGCAGGTGCTGTGACCAGTCACCTCCAGTACCCAGACAAAGAATAGCATTGCTCTCACTCTCAGAGCACTGGCGTGTGTGGTCGCATTTTTGGTTTGGCAATTTTGGATTAAAATAAAAGGGAGCAGGGTTACAAGGGAGGTATACTCCTCGCCTGATGAAGGAAGAGATAACTCCTACCTCCATTCTGTTCTGGCTGCAGTGCTGCTAAATAAAACCCGATGGTGCCGCTGTGGGTTTAAAGCTCGCAGACAAAATTGCATTTTTAAATCGTACATAACTCGCCTGCACCTACAATATACCGACATGGAGGGGGATGTTTTCTGCTCCGGTGGTAAAGGGTGATTTATCTGTCAAGCCTGGAGTTATAATTACAGGCGAAAACAGAGCGAACGTGGAAAGTAGATTTCCTTGTAACGTTAGGCCTCAGTGACGACCCTGTCAGGCCACAGAGGCTTTCAGGCCGCCGCACAGCACCGCCTCGGCCGTTAGTAAGATTTATGGGTAACTGCTCTCTTTCTGAGCGATTTTCCAGGAGAGCAATCCAGGACAGCCTTGCAGCGAGAGCCCTGCTCCCCACGGGCAGGCCAGCCCTGAGCCCGCAGTGTGTGGAGCTGCCGACCCCTGGTGCAGGCTGAGCACGGCTGGTGGAGAGCATCGCTGCTGTCAGAGAGGAGAGCATCACTGCTATCAGAGAGCATGGCTGCTGTTCTATCAGAGAGCATCGCTGCTATTGAAGAGGAGAATGGGCAGCCACTATCGGAGTGGGGATGCCTGTTGGCACGCGGCGGGTGCTGGTGTGGGGCTGTGGCAGGAGAAGTGTCTGTGGGCCTCTGACGTGCCAGGGGCTCAGTGGGAGCAAGCAGGAGGCAATTTCCCTCGTGTGACACTGGCTTCTCACTATTGCACAGGGTTCTGTGTTTTTAACAAAAATATTGCAAATTAATCACCAAAACAGTTTGAGGGGTGAGGAAAAAACCCCCCTATCTGGCGAGAATAAAAGAGCTCCACCTGCCTCTCCGGCAATTTCCGATTGAAATGCAATCAAGTGCTGAGCTAAGTACATGTTTGCAGGGAGATAGTGTCTGGTGCTAAGAAACTTTTTAATCTGGTTGAAAAAAAACAAGAGAAGAGCCTGGCTGGGAGCTAAAGCGAAATTAATTGGGTTGGCAGCAAGGTCTGAGCTCTGGAAGTGCTGGAGATTAACTCTGGGCCACACAACCAAGGCGTCTGATCCCTGCCATGAATCCACCATGACCAGTTAGAACCTTTTCCAGCAGAGAGATGAGCGAAGGCACCAGGGGTGCCGCACACACCGGATACCTCATGGAGAAGGTCTGTCCCACAGCACTGTGACCCGTCCTCCCGGGCAGGAGAAGCCTTTAGCTCCAGGGGCCGTGCCAGAGCCTAGCGCCAGTCATTGTGGCGGCTTACAAAGTGCAGGGTGATGGTTCTCCTGGACACCAGTGATCACCCATGGTGTCACGTTCCCTGTGATCCTAGCTTGTGAGGTTGCCTGTGACTTTGCAGGTACCCCCCACACTTTTGGATCTGCTCATTACAAACAGCTCTGGGTGCTCTCTGGCCATTCCCATGTGCCAAGGCCAGGTGAGCCCCCCAGAACTCCACCTCCTGGTCCTGCACTGCTGCTTTTAACATGTTATAAAACAATTCCTCCTGCCCTCCCTCCGAGTGTCACGGCTTCCTTGGAAATGGCCCTTTCTTCTGTGCCAGAGTGGAGACACATCACCCGTGGCAAAGCGTATCACTTCCTATCGCTTCCCGAGGTACTTTAGCCACGAGGAAAGCCATTCTCACTGAGTGAGGGATTATGGCGCGATGCTGAACATCGCTGCTGTTGGGCATGCTGACACTGCCACGGCACATGGGAAGAGTGGAAGGAGATAAGGCACAAGCTGGTTCTGTGATGGGTGCCCAGGGTTTTCTGGGGAAGATTTTTTTTTCCTTTGTTCGCTACGTTTTCAGAAATAACACTGACATTTATCCGAAGAAGAAGAAGGTTTTTTCTTTCCCTTGGAGATTAGAAGCTTGCAGGCTCCTGTGGTGTTTGATCATACGGGCACTGCTAGCACAGGTACAGGGATGGCTTCCAGCCAGACAAAGATACTCTGTGGTTCATCGTGGATTTCATAACAAGCCATTTTCTGCAATTCCCTTATCATCGCTCTGGTTCACCAACAGCAGCTTTACCACTGCTGTGTTGGTGCAGCTGCCCCCTTCACCACGCTGAGCCCCGGCTCCTGCCCAGGGCTCTCTCTCGCTTCTTCCCAAAAAGGTTCCGTGTTCCCAGTCTCCGAATTACTTCTCACTCATTTGGCCAGGCCTTAATTCATCTTTGTCACATAATTTTTCCTTGTGCCAAAGGCGCAGTTCCCATTTCCCTGCTCCTCACATCCACTCCAGCTTAACGGCGCCTGTAAATAATGAATTTGCATAATGAGCAGTATTTATGAAAACCAATTGCACTCCGTGTGGGTGACCTTGTGACTTCAAACAAGCTAATAACCTTTGAAGCGCTGACAAGATAATACAGGGATACACAGCTGCTCCTTTGGATGCGGAGAGAGCGGCTCCTGGGCAGCACAGGTAGGCAGGCTTCGGGTGTAAAGAGCTGCTAATTGGGGGTGTAAGCTCCATGCACAAGCTTCCCCTGCCTAATTCACTGCCTGAGGCATGGGAAAGCTGCTGGGCTGCCAGCAGCTGCCATGGGAAAGCTGCAGCAGCGGCTGGATGGTGCTAGCCACAGTGGTACCCGCTGCCCGGCTGCATGACCCAGGCAAGGCCCAGATGGTGCAGGGCCGTCCCGGCCCGGCAGCACAGGCACCCGGGGGTGGCCCATCCGTTGGTCTGTCTGCCCTTGCTCAGCTGCCTCCTGGTGCCCTGCGTGGGGTGATGGTGTCAGGGCGATGCTGCAGACCCAGGAAGGCACAAGCTGTGCTGGGCTCTGGATGCTGCAGGCGCAGCAGCTCCTGCCCGTTGGTAACCCACCAGCCCCTTGTTTCATGTGTTCCATGTTGAGCAAAGACCAGCACTGGTGAAACGATCAGAGTCAAATGACCAGTTCCTTGTGCTGCCAGGAGTTCCTTGCACCCTCACAGGGTTTAAAAGCTGTATTACCAGACCTGCTTTGGTTTAGAGTTCTGTAACATTTAAGTATCAGTGATGTAAATGTTAATGTGATAAAACCCCCTGTAAGACAGAAAAGTTAAAATTCCTTCCTTTAGCTTTACATGAGAACTCGCTCAGGCAGAAGTCCCTGTCACCTTTGGTGCGGCACTGAGCTGCTGATAACACATGTAAGCCGTACACATATTAAGGATTACTCTGGCTAACTCTGTGCTTTGGGCTCTTTTTAATTGCAAACAACAATAAAAAGTTGGAATGCCATAAATATGGATTGTTTCAGGGCTTTTCTTCCTGTTTGCTGAAAGAAATCTTAGTTTGCCCTCGCACAGGATGCGCTTGGTGTGAGCAGAGGTCCTTGTGTTGCACGTGGAGCCCACACATAACGAGATGGGAGTGGAAGCAGCAGCTCCAACTGTCTGCTCTGCAGGTGGGGAGGGACCCCCGGGGGCTCACTGCTGGGAGGGACCCCTGGGCAGCCACAGGGTCACCTCACATTGTCGGTGCCACAAGGCAGCAGCTGCAGTGGCACCCATGGCCCAACCCATTGGCACTTCCCTGTGGCACATCCCCATGGCACATCCCTGTGGCACTTCCCCATGGCACCTCGCCGCAGCCCGGCGCGGGCAGTGCCCATCCCAGGGTGTGGGGCAGGGCTGGAGTGGCTCTGCAAGAGCACTTGGTGAGGAATTAAATTCTGGGAACGCTGAGTACAAGTGAGTCCCTGTGACCTCAGCAGTACCAGTGACATTGTTTTCCTGCCCTGGGGATATGGGGTGGCCCTGCCAGGGAGTGCCCAGGTGTGGGATGCTGGAGGAGGTGAACCACATGCCACTCTTGCAGGGAGCCTGGCCTCCCTGAAACCAGCATTTATCATCATACAAATGTTATTCCAGACTCTCAGCTGCTGACACAATTAATGGCATACAAAGCACACCTTGCTTCATAGGATGAATCAAACGAGACCTGATATATTGCACACATCAGAGGAACTATTACTTATTGCACACTTGTCCTCCACACGTTTTTAGACCTCACAGTCTGGCTTAGGAGCAGTGATGTTGCAGTCTCGCCTGTTCAGGTATCCCCTTCATGATTTATTTATTTCTCCTGGTTCTCATGCATTTATGCAGCCTGTACTGAGCAGTGGTGCTTATTTATCACTGGGCTGCATGGCAGTGAACCCTGCTTGGCTGGCATTCAGCTGTCTGGTGGTACCTCATTTATCTCCTGTTTGCCTTGAGCATGAGTCACAAGCCACCGTGGCTGCTCAGAAATACACCCGGCTTTCTGCAAGATAAATACATAATTCTGCAAAACAAACACACAAATAAAGAGTAAATATATAGGTCAGTATTTTTTTTCCTGCACTTCTTATTAATAAGAAGCAAGCACTCGGGAAGGC
The DNA here is from genome assembly GCA_013400835.1 of Zapornia atra. Taxonomy (NCBI): domain Eukaryota; kingdom Metazoa; phylum Chordata; class Aves; order Gruiformes; family Rallidae; genus Zapornia; species Zapornia atra. The sequence continues at coordinate 10,350 of VZTU01014492.1, read as the reverse complement.
TTCTTTCTGGAAACTGTTTTCAGTCCAAGCTCTTCCTGGCAGCAGTTTTGGGTCTCCCTTCCCTACACCTCCCAGCTCATCTCCAGCTGTTGCTGCTGGGAGAGGGGTGTTAGGGAAAGAATGGAGGGAATGGGAGATGAAACACAAGCATCCAAGGTCTCATTTGCTTTGCCTTCGCAACTCAAGCTCCATCCAGCTTCTGAGTCCAGCCCTTGTGCTGCCCTCCCTCATTTGGTGCTAAGGAATTTAATGATGTCTCCTATAATCCCAAACTCATTACTGAGCAGTGGCAACAAGCATCCTCAGGGCATCCATGGACAGCCAGTGTGTGGGGTGGTGAAGGGAGAGAGCAGAAAGGAGCAAAGAGAGAAGTACAGATTCCTGACTGGGTTCCTTTGTGTGTTAGTACCAGGTTTGGGAAAAGTGGAACGGGGAAAAACCCTTAATTTAAGTTTTATTGAACCTTTCCACCCTCAAAGAACTGTACTAATGCTGTGAGGTTATTTAAATAAAGCACAACATGCCAATGAAATCCACTCTGCAGAGCTAATAGGAAACCAAGTTGTTCCGGGCCGTTGTCTGAGGCCAGGCTGTGAGGTGTTTTGAGTAGGGTTTGCTTCAGGAATGTGGCCATCCTGCTCCCACAGGATTCTCAGACATGTTTCCATCCTTTGGGATGGCCACAAAAGGAGTGGGGGTGTCCCAGTGGCTCTGTGCTCCCCCCCAGCCCTTGTGAAGGGAGGGGCGATGCAGGGCGATGCTCTCAGTCTGCAGCGTGGGCTCACTCTGGGAATGGGCGCTCAAAGGGCATGTGGAAAGTGGCACATCCATTTCGTCTGGGGCAGCTGGAAGGGAGGAAGGGAAACACCACCCAGATTGTTTGCCATGTCTTCCCACACAGGCATCGCTCCCAGCCCCCCCTCACCCCCCCAGCCTCCTCCCTCTTGCTGAGCACTGCTGACTCATCACACCTTTCCAGTGACAGGCCTGAACTGCTGTTTCCCTACTTATGAAAAGATGCTGGGCACTGAGCTCGACGTTACAATCGCATCTTGACCCCATCAGACCTAGAGAGCACCTAGCTGTGCCCTGAACAGACCCATTTTTATACGGACACTGATCCTTCCAGGAGCAATGGAAGCCCTCAAGAGCTGTTACACAAGCCTTAAAGTCATTAGCAGTGTAGGACCGCTAATTGGAGAATTGTAATGTAGACTCTGGTAATTGCTTACTATACAAACACTTTAACGATGTAAAGAATGCATCTAATTACCAGCTTCTGACAGAAAGCAGGCTTGAGTGAGTCTGGGGCTGGCAAAGCGTGTGGCTCAGCATCCTCACAGAGCATTTGCAGATGAAGTCACAAGCCCAGGGTAAGGGGATCCACGGCTGAAGGGGAACATCCTGCTCACCCACCTCTTCCTCATTCTGCTGCCACTTCTGGGTGTGCTGCGTTTTTCTTGTCCTGGCTCTGGCCAGGTCAGAGCTTCCTCCCCAGGCAGCCAGCACAGGTGAGCTGAGTCAGCCTGGGCTGCTCCTGCACCACCTGATAGCACCTCTTCATAAAAGCAGCTGGTTGGGGAGGGGTGGGGGCTTGTTGTCTCCAGACAGTCTGAGTGTGGCTGGGGCATTGGGTCAGTCTGTCCGTCCGTCCATCCATCCTTGCTGTTGGGCAGCACTCCCTAATCGTCAGGTCAGTAATGTATGCTGTGCGAGCACTGGGTGTGAGTGTAACTGGCTATTATTGTTCTACATTCATGGTGATTTTTGTCAGTAAGCTGTCCGTATCCCAACCCTTTGAGCCCCACATTGGGTGCCAAAAAGGACTGTGATGGTTCAGCCCCAGGCAGTGGCTGAGCACCACGTGCTGCTCTCTCACTCCCAGAGGACAGACAGACAGAAAGAGCCTCCATGGTGTGGGGTAAGGACAGAATCAGGACACTTCTGTACCAAAGGGAAATGCCAGGAGATACTTGCTGGCACACCTTCCTGGCCTCAGTGGGAGTTTAACTTCAAAAGTAACCCAAGAGCAGCCTGTGTTTTTTGCCAAGCAGTGTTGAGGATGCCATTGTACTGGTGTATCTGGGACAGGGTGGGTTCTCCTCACAACATCTCAAGTGCTGCTCTGGGTCTGTGCTGGCTGGAAGCAGCGGTGCTCACGCAGGAACAGCTCGGTCACTGCTGAGCAGAGCTTGCACAGAGCCCAGGGCTATGCTGCTCCTCACCCCCACCAGCCAGGGGCTGGGGGCACAGGGAGCAGGGATGGGGCACAGCCGGGACAGCTGACCCCAGTGACCCCGGGGACCTCCCAGGCCGTGGGACATCGTGCTCAGCAATAACAGCCGGGGAGGAGGAGGAGGAGGAAGGGGGGACACTGGCAGTGACATGTCTGCCTTGCCCGGTCACCATCACACGTGACGCAGCCCTGCTGTCCTGGGGATGGCTGAACCCTGCCTGCCCTTGGGATTGGGGATGGGTCCCTGGGTGTGCTCTGCTGGGTGTGTGGCTTCTGCTTTACCCCATCAACTCTCCACATCTCAGCCCAGGAGTTTTCACACTCCCGAGTCTCTTCTCATCCCATGGAGGGGGCTGAGCAATCGGCCCATGGTGTTGAGCTGCCTCCACGGTGACATGGGGACAGCCAGACACACAGACACACCTCGCTGCTTCCCCCATGCGTGCCTGGTGCTGGGCTGGCAGCTGGAGCTGCACCATGGCACAAGCTGATTAATTATGTCTATTTACAGCACTGATCTTGTTGCTGCCTCCAGTCTCCTGTGGGCTCGCAGCAGCAGGATGTGACCAGCACTACCACCCTGTCCTGGACAGAGTCGACGGTTCAGGAGCTTGTAGTCAGGAAGCTACATGCTTTAAGTAGGAAACTTGAAAGCAGCAGTGAGATGCAGATGTTTAACAGTAAGGGCAGTCAGCCACCAGCGCAGCTCACCCAGGGCTCCTTGTGAGTTGTGCCTGTTGTTTTCCTCCAGTGCAGCCTGGACTCCTGGGCTCATCTCCTGAAGAGCTTCAGGCCTGGCTCCTGGCCTGCGCTCTCAGGCAGGCTGATGCAGGCCTGCCTCTTCCTTAGGGAATCCGTGTTTGCCACCTTTGGAGCATCCTGGGGTGCAGCACCTGAACCTGGTCCCACCTGGCAGGACCAAGCCTCTGCCCTGTGGAAGGGCCCTGCCAGCAGAAGCTGTGGAGAAGTTTGTTAGCAAGAGGAGGATGAGAAGGGTAATTAACAGCGATGGTCCTTGACCCAGATGTCCCTGATCTCACTGACTCTTGTAGAGGGAGTTATTAGTCAAATACAGTGCCTGTGTGTGAAACAATTATCACTAATTACCAACAAGTCATGGTATTTTGAGATGTTTAAACACAGCATGGAAGTCTTGTGTGATTAGGGAGCCCGTCAGGGCTGGGAGCTTTCTGAGGCATCAGTCTAAGTGCTCTCCATGCAGCACCACCCTGGAAGTACCGATGGCTCGGTGCTGTCTGGGTGGCTCACAGTGCACGTTAATCTCTGCTTACTATTAAAAATGAAGCAGGCTGGCAGACTGAGAGCACAAAGGGGCACAGCCCTCAGAAGAGAAACGATGGAAACACTGGGCACCAGCAATGTGGTGTCTGCACAAAGGAGGGTGGGTGCTGGGGAGCGCAGAACTGATTTTTAGCACCTTGGAAATCTCTAGAAAGGGTTAAATATGAGTCTGAGTTGGGATCTTGAACCTGATTTTGTATGAAGGTAAAGGAGACCCAGCTAGTGAACATCATCTGCTGCAGGGCAGATGAGGCAGCGAGCAGGGTGGGGGGTAGCGAGTGATGCAGAGTGCTCCGCACAGCCCCAGCACACAGAGCCAGAGACCCTGCTGTCCCCAAGCCATGACTCAGAGCCCCAGGTGCCCAGCTGCTGGCTCCCCGACTCGGGGCTCTGTGCTGGCAGGAGACTCCATGGGAAGGACACAAGAGCTTCCCAGACTGTCGCACGGCAGCCCCGAATAGAAAGACGGGTCCGAAAGGCCACCACGATGCGCTCGCTGCCCCGACCAGACAGAAGAGTAAATCCCAGGCTGGAAACACTGTGCCATGGTTAAACCCAGTAACTCAACAGCACTTGGAAACTGCCTGGTCTCGTCCTTATTAGATTCATCATGCAGCCCTTCCTCCCTCCCTCCTCGGTTAGGCTTTTTATTCCGAATTTGCTCAAATACTTTCCTTCAGAAGATTTAATATCTCAAAGTGCAAATACCCAAACCCTGTATCATTTTGTAATTTCATACTCCACGGTTCTTTCATATGCATATCACTCATTTGCTATCCCTTTGAAGAATGCAGCTCGAGTAATGGGAGTGAAAGGAAACCCATTCAGTGCTGATTTTAATTGAACAAGCTCAGAAGCTGCAGGGACCCATGCCAGACTCCAGCTTGCTCTCTTTTGAAGAGTTATTATGAGACTGCTTTTGCCCATGTGTCTATTTCTTTTCCAATTAGCCACTTCCCAAAAATATTGGTTACCTTATTTTCCCAGTTCTGCTTGCTTGGGATGCTTATGCCTAATAATCATGAAATCTGCTTTCTCCTCCTGTTCCAATGCTGCATTCCTTATCCAGGGAGCAGAACATCAGACAGAGTTAGACCTTGCCTGTGTTCAGGAGTCAAACTGCACAGTGACAACTGACTCGATTCTGGTGCAGCTTTGTCACTTTGGTGTGGTTATGGCAGCAGTGAGCTTCTGGCAGCTTTTAACTGCGACTGGGAAGACAGTAAATGAGAGACTGCAAAGCCTGCAAATGAAAATTATCTTGTGTGCACAAACCAGGTCTCTGGTTCTTCATTCCCCCATCCCAGTCAGTGGAACACAAGCCCTCAGCTTGCTGCTTGAATGTAAGAGAGGAGAGAGGACATGCAGAAGAAGGAAGACTCAAGTTTCCATGCAGGATTTGGCTTAAGGAAATCATTTAAATCAGCAACTGGTAGAAGAGCAAACTATTTTCAGCCCATTATGGCAGAGAGCTCTCCACGCAGCTCTTGCGGTGCAGTGAGGATGCTGGGGGATTCGAGCAGGCTGGAGATGTTGATTTTGCTGCTTTTTCCTGAGAAGTCACCTCAACAAAGGAATAAATTGTGTAAGAAGGAAATGTGAGCAAGAAAGAATTGTGAGAGACCCAAGAGCCCAACACAAGGAGAGCGCAAGTGCTAAGGGAGCACAGTGCCAAAATGCCAGGGGCACAGCCAAGCACCACCATAAGAAGGGGAGGAGGCAGGTGATGGAGCAAGTGTGTCCTTGGCTCTGCTGCTCCGTTTGGGGTGGGGTGGGAGGGGTGTGTGCTAAGCCCTGGTGAGCAGGATAAGGTGCCTGTGCTCTCTTCCCACCCCATCCACAGGTCCACCCGCACAGAAGCCGGCTCTGCTCTGCCCCGTTCGTGGGCTGGGTGACAGCCAGCCCAGGCAAAGACATCTTGCACCACACGAGGCATCCCACAGCCACGGGCGATCCCAGGTCCTCGTTCAGCAATGGGCCACCACTGCCCTTGGATCCAGAGGGATTGATCTCCTGCCAAGGAAGGATTTTAAAGTTGCTTTCCCCCAGACCAGCCCATCAGACAGGAGCACCGTGCCCCAGCACCCAGTTCTTCCCCAGGGCTCCTGGTCCACTCTGGCTCCCTGCTCCTGCAGTTGGCTGCGATGGGAAGGGAAAAGGCACTCCCACACCAAGAGCAGGGCTCGTGCTCCAAAGGGGAGGTCTGTGCCCTCACAACAATGATACCTGTGTGGCTGCTGGCAGTGCCAGAGCCCACTCCCTTCCATGGAAGCTCTGCCCGAGCTCCGAGGCGCATCACTGCTGAGCTCCCAGCAGCGGGCCCCTGGCAGGTTGCTACGGCTTTGGTCCCTGGCAGCGCCTGTCCCACGCCTGGCAGTGACAATGACACCTGGCAGCAGGAAACTGCCTTTTGCAGGTAACAGGATTTGGGGGTCAGTTGGCTGCTTGTTTAAACGATGACTGAGCCAAGTCTGTGTTTTGATTTACAGCCCTGCAGTAAATCCCCTTCCTGTGCAGTCTCTGTCTGCTGTACTTCCTCCCACTCCTGTACCCACGCACACCCAATCCAACAAGCCTGGTCCTGGCTGTGGGGCTGGGCTATCAGAAGGCAGTCGGTGCTTTGGGTGGACGCTGCTGCTGTGCCTGGAACTAGTGTGCAGGCTCAGAGAGGGCAGAGCCCTGCCCACGGGGTTTGGGGCTGGGGGAGGCTTTTAGCAGGCACAGCAAACCTTTCCCAGCCTCAAGGCCCTTCCCAGACTGAGATGTGCTCGTGCAATGCACGCTCGATTGCTGTTGGACATCTTGGACATCTGTTGGTCCTCCAGCTCCTATCCACAGACTGAGAGGCCTCGAGGGACACAAATCGCTTTTGGAGGGCCAGTTGGTAGAAATCCTCATGTAATCATGCAAGAGATTTAAAAAAAAACCCAAAGCATGTCAGTGCTTTATTTCACATCTCTAGAAGCACACCTGTTAAAGGACCAAGCAAACAGTGCAATTACTGTGATCACTAATTTAAGCCTAGGTTGAACGGTCGGGTTATCAAAGAGTAAAACAGGATACACAGCAGTTCCTTGGTGTCTCTGTACCTGGTTTGGTTTCAGAGGGTGGAGTGAACCCACCTGAGGATGAAGGCACTGCCAGTTCCTCCTCCTTCCTGTGGTGCTTTTGGGTACCAGGGTCAATTCAGGGGCCAGGATGGGCAGAGCAGGCACCCCGAGAGTGGTGAATCAACCCGTGCTCCTGCTAACGGCCCCGCAGAGACACCAGTTCACCTTAAATAAAGTCAGAACTAAAGATCAGGCGCCTGTCTGCCCAGGCCAGGTGTAGCCACCACTCACCCCGTGCGTCCCTGGATGGCGAGGGTGACAGCTGGGGGCTCCGGAAAGTGCTCGGGGCTGGCACCTCCCGCCTGCCGCAGCCTGGCTGGGTGGAGAAGGAGCGCCTTGGACCAGCCGCACGGTCTCTGCCATTTTTTGTACAATGCAACAGCTCCCCCATCTTACAGACTACAGAACTTGGAATAGAAAACAAATCCCGGGGAGAGAAGTGCCAGGGAAAGGCAACATGGTTCTGGGGGAGAGCCCGGCGCCGCGCTGGCGCCCGCAGCGCTCCCCATCCCCCAGGTGCTCCGGCGGAGAGGGCCCCGCTCCGCACGCACGGCACTTGACATTTCGGTGATTAAGGCTTTCAGCCCTCTCCTGGTAAGGATGAGTAAACAGCGCAGCTCCCAAACACTCTGTGATGAGGTGCAACAGCCTGCCTTCAAGAGCAGCGCGCAGAGCTGGAGCAGGGGTGGCACAGCTCGCAGCTCCCGGCGCTGCACTGCTGCCCGTCTCCTTTAGGGTGTACACGCCGCACGCCGCAGCAGCGCTGCCAGGCACCCGCGGGAAAGGCCGCTCAGGAACACGCCAGGAAGCGCTTTGCTGGGCGTGAGGTGATGTGTGCCCGAGCACCTCCGCCTCCAGACCCCCGCCCAGGCACCGGCAACCCGGCAAAGAGGGTTTTCTCCCTTCTGGCCCCAGCAACAGCATCCTGTTGTGCTCGCCCAGCAGCCTGGCAGTGACTCCTGAGGATGAAGCTCCCTGCTTCAGCCGCAGCTTGAAGGATGCTCCGTCTCAGGATGCGGGGCTGGGGAAGAGGGTGAAGCGATGAGTGACGAGCAGCCCCCTGTGACCACTGCGGAGGGCACACGTGTGGGTTGGGGTGCGGGGAGCCAGCTCGGTGGGCACAGCGCTCTGTGCCTAGGCAGCTGCAGCAGCCCGATAGTGCTGAAGGGTCAGAGGGAGCGCACAAAAGCAGCTCTGCATGTGATTTGTACATGAACCTTCCTCAAGAAACTTCCCTTATCTCAGCCCCAAAATTAAAACATTTTAAGATGGGGTGGGAGGGAGAAGGTTTCAGGTTAAGGGGTGACTGGCTCTCCCAGGAAAAGGCATCAGGGCTGTGCTCAGAGGCGAGAGCAAGACAAACCCCACGGTAAGCACTTACCTTGGGAAGGTATGTGAGGGATCCCCAAGGCAGAGCTATGTGGAAGCTCAGCTGAGTAATACGGAGCATCCCCAGCCCTGGGGGCCACACAGGCCCATGGCATTCCCAGGGACAGGCTGCCAGGCATGCGGCACACAGAGCTGCCCCTTCCTAGGCTCCCAAGGTCCTTCCCAAAACAGCCCACCCCCAGGCGTCAATGGGAGCGTGGGGGCACGGACACCCCCAGGGTGTTACCCCAGCAGCTGTGAGCACCTGAGGAAAGACCACTGCGGTGGGGTGAACCTGGGGGAAAATGGTTACAGGGCAAGAAACAGCATGGCAGCCACATGTCATCACCGAGGTCTGTCTCCAGGACTTGTTTGATTTGTTCTGACACAGAAGCTGCATGGTTTGAAAGCAGCCAGGGTTTCACCCCACTGGTGCCTCTCCATGGAGATGTGCTGGGCAGCAGGGAAGTGCCCAGTCACACTGGCATGAAGAGCCTCCAGGCTGGGGGTCACTGGCTGGGCCCAGCAGTATTGCCCTGGCACAGCTGAGTGCGAAGCAGGTGACCGTATAACCACCGGTCCTCCAGATCCGGACTGCGTGCTCGTCATCGTGTGCACAGGAGGGGACACACGTGTCCTTCTGCAGCTGAAGCACATCGCTGCGAGCAGATCACAGCTGAGATCACGGCCCGAGGCACTCGGACACAAGGACCCTAGCACCTGCCCTGCTCCTGCCATGGGGAGCACCCACAGACAGCGCAGTGACCAGCAGCAGGACTGGGAGGTGGCTGGAAGAGACACATGAGTACAGCAAGTCAGAGCTGCCGCTGCGGATGCACCCAGTGACCTGACAGGCCCTCTGTGCATCTCACGCAGCAGGGAGCGAACCTCCCCAGCACCTCCGCAGCTCCCCACGCTCCCAGTTGCTCCAGGGAGGAGCAGTTTTTCCACTGGGCACATTAACGAGGCCATGGGGCCATTTCAATCCCACATCCGAGGCAGATTCCAGGCTGGCACAGAAGCAGTAGCAGCCCTGGCTCAGGCTGCGGAGGCCAGAGAGTATGGGATGTTGTCACAGCTGCCTGAACCCATCCTGGTGCATTCGTGCTGCATGGCAGCAATCCACTGGACCCTCCGGCTCACATAAGGCTCTGAGTGAAGCTTCCACCAAGCACCCACTATGCATCTCCCCCTTGACCAGAGAAGCTGTACCCAGACCCTGCTTCCTTTCCCTGTGCCAGCTGTGCAGCTGGTACCGCCGTCACGCCAGCCATCGCTTTCCTACAGAGCATCTCTGTGCCGCTCCCCTTCCTCCAGAGGAGAGCTCCCTGTGAAAGGGGAATCTGGACCGAGCTGGGACTGTCTCCAGGTCCAAAGGACAGCCGTGCTGGAGCTGCATGTCAGGGGGAGCAGCCGCAGAGCCAACCCTAGCAAAATCAGCTTACTGACACGAGCTTTCCCTCGAGGGAGCAGAAGGTTTAGAATCATTGCTCCCCGCCAGCATTTTAGCCTCTCTGCCCCTGTAACAACTCGAACCAGCTCCATGGAACAGCAGCTGGGATGCAAAGATAAACACCAGCTTACGATGCCCAAGCCCTGTGCAGCTTCAGAAGCTGCTTAAGGGCAGAGGACAGCTGCGGCTCTGGGTGGTGGGTTCCTTCCTAGACCGGGCTCAAATGCTCCTGTGGAGCCCACAACACCAAGCTCCCTTCCCACCCCAGAGTCTGCAAGGAGAGAATTTTCCTAGGTCACAGGGACAGACCTAAGCCGGGAGCGCTGCCGTGTTCCCCTTTCTCACCCGCGCTGACACCAGGCATCACATCCCAAGGCACAGCATCTTTTCCCAGTGCCAGCGGAGCAGCACGAGGACTGCCACTGCATCTTTCCTTTGCGAGAATGGGGCTCCCCACAACGTGCATCTCAGCAAATGGCCAAGGTGTCCCAGGAGCACCAGTTCCGTTGCCTCCGAGTGCACGGAGCAGGCAATGCCCCCGCACCCTGCGGCAGCGACGGCAGCATCCCCAGCAGCCCCGGACGGCCCTGCCATCGCAGCAGGAGGGTGTCGGAGGGACAGGCCGCTGCGCAGCGGGTGCGTGCCTGTGCCTGGCTCCAGGAGAGGGTCACCCGCAGCTGACGAGGTTCATTAGCTCCCTTCCAGGCTCTGCAGACAGGCTCCTCTCGCTGCTCCGTTCCAGGTCCTGCGACGCACGAAGGAAAGTGACGGCCCTGGGGAGTGCGAAACGCTCTCTGCCCCATCAGGACAGGCAGCGATCATGAAATCCCCAAAAGCTCCCAAATTTATTGGCCCCGAAGGCGACCCAGCCTTTCCTTGCC
>VZTU01014491.1:0-10712 GCA_013400835.1 Zapornia atra | reverse complement strand
CGATTCTGTGATTCTGTGAACATCGAGAAACCTGAATCTCAGTTCTTGTGTGCACAGAACTGACCAAACGAGAAAGGCTGAACATAATGAGGATTGTGCATTTTTTTTTCTTACTTTCTATGGTCAGTAGGTAAGGAATGCATTTCCTGCTACAGCCAGAACCCCTTCCCAGAAAAACATTAGGAGAGCAAGGAGAAGATGCAGCTTTCCACTCTTTACAGAATATTTTCACAGGCAGATTCTAGTGACTCAAGTTTAAACTCAGTGATGTGATATAAGAATTAACTGAGCACCTGTTGAATGGGCCAGGATGAGCTGAAAGACGTTAACCCTATCTCCCCCAAAGTTAGCCATAGGTGAACTCCATCTGCTCTGCCTCAGAAATACTTCTGTTCAAGTCTGTGCAAAGGAATTACAAATCACATCATCTCTCCTAATTCTCAGAACAAATATGAAATACTTTAGATAGGGAGTAGGTAAAATAGGCCATATCTTCTTATGCTTTTGAATGTTTTTTTCAGTGAGGGCCAATAATTTATACATTATTGAATGAGGGACCAACAGTTGCTCTTCAGTAATGCTAGTCTATAGTCAGAATACTTACAGTTGAGAAAGGCTGTTATTACATTATCAAATTATGAATTTTTTATACGAACTATTGCTCACTTCTGTATATAAATACATTGTTTTTGACTTCTCTTATTTCATTTTCATAACCTCTCCTGCCTGTTCAATGATCCTTTATTGGAAAATAAGCTAAAATACTTAGAACCAGACACATACTACCTTATATCTAGCCAACCTTGCTGCATATGATACTGTTCTTACTTTTGCTGCTCTCTTTTTTTATTTATGTGACTGAAGAGATTTTCTGTTATTTGTTTTAATATACTTTGAAAGGCCTAACTCAGCTTGGCTTTTGGCAATTCTTACATTATTTCTACACTTCGTGACCTCTAAGGTGTACCTTTATTTGCTGATCAATCTATTTTTTCCCTCGATTTCTCATAGGCTTTATGCTTACTCTTAATGTCCTTTTCGAGGTGGCTATACATCCAAATACATTTGGAAACCTTTCCTGAAAGTTTTGTTCTCACTTGCTTGATGTGCAAGTTTAAGATAACTTTTCACTGCTGACTTAAAGAGTTTGGAGGAATCTGTCACACTGCAAGCCCCTGAACTCTTTGCTTCCATTAACTTCACTTGCTTGTTCATATAATTCATCAAAGTTTTCCCTTTTGAAATACAGTAACCCAACCGAAGACCTGCTTGTGCTTATTTTCCATTTAATTCATATTCAATCAATTTATGACTGCTGAGTTCAAGGGTATTTCAATATTATTATTATTTGTAGTAAGTGCACAGGATTAGAGAAGTGCTTGGCAGTCTAGTTGAAGCAGGAACAGTAATTCCAGCTGGGCATCTGGAGATCATCAGCATGTCCCTTGTGCATGTGGAGATCAACACTACTTCATGTTTGTCAAACATTTTTATTTGTGGAAATAATTGAAATTATTGTGCAAATGCCACAAAGTCTTGGCATATAGATGATTTCTATGTGTGCATCATACTGCTGGTTGATTATAAATAGATACAGAGACTGATGCTTTCAGGATGATCTGGATCTTCCACTAATGATTTGCAGTTGCACTATACTATGTACAGTGCCTATTCATTACAGTGAGAATAAATGAAGTTTAATGAAAAGTTACATAGGATAAATGTGCAAGAATTCAGAGAGATTATAGTCCCAGACCCTGCATAAGGCATATGCCTTGTCTTTTTTGCTCAGGGTTTTCTATAGTTATGTTCACTTAACATGGTATAACACTACTGGTGTGTTGGGAAGATGGAAGGACTGTAACAATGTGATCTATTGTGGTCTTGACACTGCTTGACCATGTTTTGTTTCTATTGTCAATTAAGTCTGTGCCAGCTGCCAATCACACACACTGCCCACATATACAGAGCTCACTTTTGGAGGGCGTTGTGTCCATCCACTTTGCAAGAGGTGAGCTTCAGATGTTCTGCTGTGTGACTTTCGCTTAACTTGCACTGAAAAGGAAACAATTCTGATGGCCCTAGGTGACCACTGGAGTTTGGTTCCATAAGGTTCTCAGTACAGATGCAAGGCAAATTCATGTCAAATAGAATCTCTCATTTGCACTAAATCACTAAAGTAGTCGCACTGAGCTTGGCTTGCCAGTAAAATTCTTCAGTAAGGTGGGACTCATCTAGCTGCTGTTATTTTCATTGTGCATATAAACAACCAAGGCAAACATCTGAAATTCTTGTTCTAGTCTATGGATGGAACCAAGCATTTTTGAAGGACATCATCCATCTTGTCCTAAAAGAGTTATTTTAAAGAATTCTGGTGAATTACTCTCAAAGTTCCTATTTCTTCTTATTGACTGTCTTATTGACATGTCTAGTTCTGATGGTGCTATTTACTTCATAGACATCTAAAATTAAATGTCATAAGCCTTTCTCTTCACTTTTGATTTTTTTTTATCTTACTTTTATCCTCATTTTCCTGCCGTGCTCATGTCCACTTACATCTGTAGCCCTAAAAAATATTCTAACTTTAAGTAATTATTTGAAAATAACACATGCCCCAAAATTTCTGCAGCAAGTCAGTTTCCCAGTCACCTTTGTTGTTGTCATGTCCTTGATATTTCAGACACTATTACCAGTTTTTCTTTCTTGTCCATGCTTTTAAGGGCAGAAGAATGCCAACAAACAGAAGTCCCCCTAGAGAGATCCGTAAAAAAACCAAGCAAACAAGTGAAGCCCCTAAATCAACAAGGTAACCCCCTGGAACTTTGTTTTGTCAGTTTTTTGTTGACCCTCTTAAGTCCTGCCAACTTGATGTTCCAAGACACCTGCTGAGGTTCAGCCTATTTTTCAGTTAATAGTTCAACTGCCCATAAGCTGGTTGAGTTGTTGGTCTCACCTTGAAGTTGCAAGGCTGCTGCCTGCTTACTGACTGCATGCTGCCCTAGACAGAGCTTTGCCAGCCAAAACCACAAAGCAGCTAGACTGCCTAGCCACAGACAAAAAGTAACATTCACTTATCTGCAAGGCAAAAAGGATTTTTTGTCTTCTAACAGAGGATAGGTTGAAGGTTTAATATTTGGTCCCTGTTGGCTTTGGAAGACAGTTTTGAATTTCAAGAAGCCTGTGGAGCATCAGGTCTGTTACTATGTCACCTTGCATACAGCTAACTTTCTCCATTTTCTGTGGCAATAAGTCAGACCACAAGTGAACTTTTACCACCTTTAAGATGCTTGAAAAATGAGAAAACTTCTAAGAAATTGGAATGAAGGAGTCTTCTGAATTGCCCTCTCACCACAGATTATTTTTTTTTTCCAAATCTTGTTCAGCTGGAAAATATTTGCAGGAAGTTGAGAATAAAAGTATATATCACAGAAGTCAGCCTTAAAGTGTAGCAGTGCTTTGTTTGGGTGCAGTCTCCAAATTCTTAATACTTTACCTGCCCATAGAAAAGAAACAAAACAATTTTAATTGATCCCAAAGCAATCAAAGGATCAGTCAAGCACTGACACAACTGAGGTGTTGTAGCACTGGTGATTCAACAGGCCTCCCCTAAAGTAATCTTATCTGTCAGAAAAGAGCCATTAGTCTAAAAAACACTAAATTCTCTTAGCCCAAGAAAAGGTGGGGGGGGGAAGGAGAAGGGAGAGTTTGACAAAAATGAAGTGAAATTGAAAGGATAAAGCAAACAAACAAACATAAAATGGACAAACGAAAAAGGTAAGCAATTAAAATTTCTATATATGGTAGGAATTTTAACTTTGAGGGCTCATCTATTTAGTATCATCTTTGTAAAATGCATGCTTAAAGATAATAAGGAAAATTCCCTTGGGTGGACAGAAAAAAAATTTCTATATTTTCGGGTCACACTGAGCCTTATGCATCATCACATCTTCATAAACAATATAACTTCAGTGATATAGTATGGATACGTACCTCTGAATCAACAAAGAACTGAATTTTCCTTCTTTTCTCATTCCTCCCAAACAATTTTCCTCTTTTTGTTTGCGTGTGTTTCTGCTGCTTCTTTTTCACCTGACTCAGATCTACTGTTCTGTATAATATCAGCATGATGAGAGGAGATAGCCTGTCTAGCTCTGCCCAGTCTTAAAAAGACTGGTAAAGAACAGGGGCCTGACTAGATAAGCCAGATGACATCCCAGACCTGGGAAGTGAGCCAGGGTCCAGAGCAACATCTGCTGTGGTCAGACTGCCAGCTGAAAGCATCCATCCGTGACTGACCAGTCGCCTTGGATCTTCAGATCATCAACAAGACCTTTATTCCCCCTACCTTTACCATCCCCTTGTTTTGTTCCCACTGCTCTTTAGTGTTTTGACAAAGGCAAGGGAAATGACCATAGTTTAAACTCAAAATTAAATGTGAAAAACAACCTTTTCCTCTTCACAAAGAGCACTTGACAGAATAAGAGATTGAAATGCCATTCTTTTTCTAAGCAAAGGAATCTAGCACATTTTGAGTGCGTATGTTTTTCATATCCACTCAATTTTGGTATAAGATTTGTTTTCATTCTTTGCATGTTTGTGGTTAATTCATCCCATTTAGGGACAGATGTAGCATGGATTGAAATAAGGAGGTTGTCTCAATGTGGCTTTGAAAACTCTTGCACGATGGGGGTACCATCTGCTATACTAAGCAGAACCAGTATAGGAGATCTAAAGCCTTGTTTTCCAACTGGTAAATAAACACATGCTATTCAGACACTATCTAAAAATCGGTATGATTTTTTTAACATATTTTCCATCAGCTGAAATCCATAAGTCATGCTTGACTGTTTCTGTGACAGAAGCACTGTAAGATATTTTTCTGTCTTGAGCTAATTTATTCTATCAAAACTAGAAAAATATAAGAAGCCATTGCAAACTTCTCTCCTCTGTCATTTGTTCTCATGACAAAAATGTATAAACTGGGTTTTATCCCTGGGGGAATATGTGCAGGGAATATGCAGGGGGAAAAAGAGAAGGGATGTGAGTAGAGGTGTAATAACTTAGTTATAACTCTGATCAACTGAGAATTCTCCCATATAACAACAGATTTATTTTGGAATCCCGCTTTTCACATAGGCATTTTATTTAAGCTTGAACCTGTGCTGGAAGGAGACCTAATTGTGCACTGCCCCCTGCCTTGCTCAGTTTTTATGTAAGGAGGAGGATTTAGTCATGGATGACAACCTGAAGAACAGGGATGTAGGGCAAATCACAAAGGTTCTTGTGCTTGTAACATCGTGTGGATTCAGCCCTATTGTCTAGTCAGGCTGCCTGCCAAGACAAAAAGGACCAGAGTGGGAAAAGGGCCACTTAAAAACAACCTCAGTCAAGGGATACCTTGTGGAGAGCCCAGGAAAGATGTGGATTCATTCATAATAGTACTTGAAAGCTTGATCCAAGATGCCCTGAAGCCTATATAAATACAAAAATTGTTTTCAGGGTTTGCTTGGAATGACATGAACTCGCCACACTGAAATAAGTGGGATTGAATCAGTTACAGGAACCTGAGGGGTGAGAGGAGGGACTCTGAAGGACCTGAAAAGTATTACGAATAATCAAAAAGGAGGGGACAGGAGGGCAGGAAGCTGGGTTGCAGATGTTTGCTTGCTCTGAAGAATAAAAGTAGCAATCACAAAAATCGATAGTGAGCCTTATTAAAGGTGATTTCACTCTAAGGTTTTGTTTGGTTGTATTAGGCTTAGATACCTCACAGGTCAGGAATTTCAGACCCAGCATCTCTAGAGATTCCCATCTCGTATTGCAAAGCATTCCCTCCAGAAATCTGCCAGCCTTTCAAATGTACTTTCTAGTTCTGAGTCGGGCATGAAAAAACAAGAATATAAGGAAAGAAAAGGGAAGAAAAGGACAAGGAAAGAAAAGAGAAGAGAAAGAATGATGAAAAGGAACAATAGAGGCAGGTAATGAAACTGGAAGGAAAGGAAAGGAAGAGAGGAAAGTAGGGAAGGACGGCAAGGGTCTCCTTTTTCCATAACAGTGTATGTGTCTGTATTTTCGATTTTCAGATTCATTCAATTTTTCTCTTGGCCCATGTGCTCCTGAACAACCTGTACAATTTCCCTTAGGTGAAAACCTCCTCTTAGAGAGCTGCAGGGAATATTATCCCAGGGTCTCAAAAATGCCAATAAGAAAACAAATAATATTTGTTCATAATAGTGTTCAGTGCAAACCATGACTGATTAGTGTTATGTGTGACATCAACAGAGACAGTAATCAAGGTTACTTTAGCATTGATTTTTTACAGAGGTGAAGCCTCTTTGATGTATTACTCCATCAACACCTTCAGAGCCAAACTTTGCACATGAAATTAATCCCAATTAATTAGAACATTTGTAGATAGTGCTGGGCTCCTTTATGTTGCAAAATAAATATTAATTCAGTGGCATTTTTTTCACCTTGTGCAGCTTGTGTGGCTAGGAAGGGAAAAAGAGCCCTATTGATCAGTACACTGAAATATGTTAGAATGTTTTGGCACCTGAGGTGGTCTGAGAAGCTGCTCATCTGGAATCAGCTTAAGGCCTAATAGAGGGATTCAGGAATCTGGACCCAAATTGTATTGACTTTACTGGTGCATGTAGTCATTGAAAAGGTATTGTTTCCAATATATGAAAGGGGGTAAAGCTACCCTCTAGCTTTTCACAAAACACATGTGACTTATGTTGGGCTTTCTTCAGCTGATATCCTGTGGAAAGGGAAGACCGTCACTGCTCCTTCAGAAATTGACTTCAGCTCCTTTTGTTTATGCGGTACCATTTTCTTCTGATTCCCAGTGTTTGGAACTCCAGTTCTGATTCCCAGAAAAAATGTGTTATGGGCCACTTCTTGCTATTTTAGAAATGTAATGCCTGATGTTATAATCCTTCCATGAAGGATTTTGGTGCATGCTCAGTCATAGTGAATAGATATGGAATTTTGGCCATGAACTTCTATCACAGTCTCAACTTAATTAAACTCTTCAACCCACTCAATATATATCCCAGTCTTACACCGAGATATAATCTCCCATCTTGATTACCTAGGTGTGAACAGGGTGCCAGAAAAACACACGATTTTTTCAGAATACGTTGCAGATCAGTCATGTGGTCAGTCTGATTTTTCACGGAGTCAAAAAGTACAAACTGAAACCTAAACTAGTAAGTTAATAACATTCAGCTTCAGACATCAAATAAGTTGTCAAAATCCTGCCTAGGATAAGTAACAATAAAGAGTCTCTAACTTGATTAGGCTTTTTGGAACCTCATCAAAGAATAAATAAATGAATGCTTGCATTATTACAGTAATGCTTGGATGGCCATTTCCTCACAAAATTTAGTCATCACATAGTATTATCCCAGGAACAATAAACCATTTTCTACAGCCCATTATTCACTGAAATGAAGAATTTGAGACCATTCTATGCTCACAGCCCAACCTATGCTATCTGAGTGACACCAGAGAGGTGAGTCAGTGAAACATTGGTCCCATCCTGGGAAGGAAATGCAGAACTGCAAAGTGGTGTAGAATAGCAGGCTGCAAGAGAAGGTGACTTAAATGAATCTGTGATTCTTCCTAAATAAAGAGGGGAAAATCAGCTGGGGAGTAAATTCCCAGTGACTTCAGTGAGTGCAGGAGGCTGGCGGCCAGCAGCTGAGGCTGTGTGTTGACAGCTGTGGCAGGGGCTCTGCAGGAGCCTATGCTGCCGCAGGCACATAGTCAGCACTATTAGCATTAGCCTGAGGCAGCAGTAACTCCTGCTGGGATATCTGTCCCTGTATGCCAAGGATCATCATGAAGGCAGGGATCCTGGCTGCTCCAAATTCCAATTCAATACCTCAATCTTATCCTTAATAGGGTCCCAGATAAAGATGAAGGGTAGAACAGCCTGGAAGTGACTCTACCATGCACTGATCTCCAGCAAATCAACTACATTTCTTAATGTCAGGCTACTTCCTTAATTTGTAGGTTGAGCCAACAGTTATAGCTGTAGAGGGGAAGAAAGGACCTGGTCGTGCTTGCTCTCTATCAGCTACTCATTCCCGAACACACAAGGAATCCCCCATGGAGAATTTGGATTTGGATTCATGTCTTTTGCCATGAAGCAGAACAACAGGAATGGAGCTTATAGTGTAACTACTGGAAACTAAAAAAAAGAGTCACACTAACATAGAATTAAAATTAATCTAGGGAGGTAGAAAGATGATAGCCTGATGTTCCATATGTTTATATGGGTGACTGAATTCTTATGGTAAAAGGTTCTGAGTCTGGTTATGTGTTCATGTAATAAGCAAAACAATGAGAATCTGCACACAGCAAATAAGTTACTGTTGATAATAAATGCCAGTAATAAGTTATAGAGGAGCCAACAAGGAGAGATGCTGTGCTGGACCTTGTTCTCACAAACAAGGAGGGGCTAGTGGGGAATGTGAAGCTCAAGGGTAGCCTTGGCTGCAGGGACCAGGAAATGGTGCATTTCCAGACCCTCAGAGCATTGTGGAGAATGCCATGCAAATTCACTACCCTTGACTTCAGGAGATCAGGCTTTGGCCTCTTCAGGGACCTGCATAGTAGAGTATCATGGGACAATGCCCTGGAGCAAAGAGGGGCCCTAGATACCTGATTAATATTGAAGGATCACCTCCTCCAATCTCAGGAGCAATATTTCCCAACAAATAAAAACTCAGGCAAAAAACCTGATGGTTGAAAAATGATCTCCTGGAAAAACTATGGAAACTATGCTCAGGCACATGGAAAACAAAGAGATGATGTGTGACAGACAATATGGCTTAATTAAGGGAAAACTGTGCCTAAGAAACTTAGTGGCATTCTACAATGGGGTTACATCATTGGTGGATAAGGGAAGTTTAACTGACATTATCTTCCTGGACATTTGCAAAGCATTTTATATTGTCCTTCATGACATCCTTGTATCTGAATTGGAGAAATACAAAATTGATGGATGGACCACTCAATGGATAAGGAATTAGCTGGATGGTCACACTCAAAGAATTGTTAATTGCTTGGGGTTTGAATTGGGACCACAGGAGTTTGAGATCTTTTCCAGGGATAATGTACAGTGAGACTGAGTGCCCACTGATCCCATTTGTCAAATGTCACCTGGAGTACTGCATCCAGAGTTGGGGGCCACAACATAAGAAGGACATGGAGCTATTGAGTGAGTCCAGTGGAGGCCAGAAAGATGATTAGAGGGTTGAACCAGTTCCCCTTTGATGACAGACAGAGATAAATGGTCTCAATTTCCTTAGTATCACAGCACTTTTATATTATATACCTCTTCTTAATTTACCTCCAAATCATAGAGGTGTAAACAAGAAGAGAAACAGTATCAGCATTTATAAGGCATTAGTATTTTGAGTGTATACATGTCTTTGGATTTACATGTGAATATGAAATAATTCTATGCAAATATGGGATGGTATTTAATTGTTTTCTCAAACAATGTATCCTTATCTTTCTGGAAGCAGTTCAGACTATCAAATAGTTGTTGCTGATGAACTCACTAATTAGTTTCCAATACTTAACCTTCTATTTCACTTCATTACTGGTGTTCTGTTCCCTCTAGTTTTACATTTGGTATCAGAACATTTATTTAGAATCCAGTCAATCTTCTAATGCCAGCTCTGCACTTTAAATTTTTCATTTGGTAAGGACACAATGGGAATAATATTTCTATCTGTCAAGGAGACACATGAAAACTTCTTAGTTGCATTGACTAGAGAAAAAAAAAACCAAACCAAAAAAACCCAAACCCACAAACCAAACAAAAAGACCCAAGAAGATGAAGCTCAAAAAAATTAAGATAGAGCAGAACAGAACGGAACAGAATAGAAGTTTACCAAGGATTGACTGGCTATTATGGTAAAAGAAGTATAAGCAAACAAGAAGTTTATAAAAGTAGAAAGCTGAAATCCCAAATTTAAGTTGTTATTTAGTAATGACACTATCAAATAATTGTATTTATTATATTTTCTGTAATGCTTCATTGTTTGCATTATTATCTTAAAAGTGATGAGATAAATGTCTTATGATCTGCCGATGAATGAGGTTTGGGGCCTTCTATCTTGCTCTATAGAAGGGAACAGTGTTGAGAAAGTGAAAACATGTTTCCTACTGATTAGTCTTCTGCTGTCTAGTTTGAGTAACTTTACTTTTTGAAACCAATTCACATAAGAATTAAGGTCTAAAAGCACACAATGAGGCTAATTAATCAACAGAGCACCTCAAGGTTCTGGTGGATTCTCATTCAGTGGAGATCTTTAAATGAAGATTAGATGTTTTCTCTTTGTCTACAGAAAAACGTGCTCTTAGACTTGGAACAGGATCAAAGCCATCCCTAGCCAACATTATTCCAGAAATTACAATGCACCACACAGACTTTACATTTTACAAATCCTTCTTTTTTTTCTGTTGTTTTGTTTTTTTTTTTTCTTTTCTTTTTCTTTCAGTGGGCATCAGTACTTTGTAGCTCTTCATGTACACTTTTCACAAGGATGATTGTTGTCAGCAACATTAGGCCTTCTCTTATGAGCAGTACATTTAGTACAAACAGGCTCTGCATCTCCAAGGTGGCCTGGGAACACTTCTGAGCTCTGGGTAAAGATGTACATCTTGTCTGTGGCTTGCCTCTCAGTTGGAAC
>VZTU01014490.1:8958-28004 GCA_013400835.1 Zapornia atra | reverse complement strand
AAAAAGGAACTTGTGAAAGAACCCCAGAGACAGACAGAGTATCAGAGGCAAAAGGAACATGAGAAGAGAATGGCATGTGGTTAAGAGTGCTTTCTTGGCATCACTAAGCAACCAGACAGCTGGTTGTCAGGTAACTGCTCTTTAAACTGGGAAAAAAAATATTTTAAAAATGATCATAAAAAAAAATCAACTTTTTGCAGTTACCATGGAACAGGTATGAGAGCAGATTATAACTAGGATGATACGTGTCAGGTAAATTCATATTCATTGATAGAATAATTAACTGTAACATAAAATGGTACAATAGCACTGATGGACCAGGGCTACTTTGGAAGAGTGAAAAAATATGACAAAGTGCAACTAGTAGAAATAGCTGATTTAGATTTTTATGAAGCCTTTCCCAACAGCTCAGGCAATACACGTAATCTACACCTAGGTTCAATCCAGATAGTGTAGATTTCAAAATATCTTGTCAGTTTTCAATGAAAACCAGATAAAAGTACAATTATAAAAGAAAGGCACTGACTTCTTGTGTTAGCAGCAGGAGAGATGGGTAAAATTATAATTACCCTTTGAATTGGACTATGCCATCCCCTCCAAACATTCCTGTCCTCAGAAAATTGAGCAAGACAACAAATCTGCCAGGATCCTTGCTCTGTCCTTATCCCATGGAAATAAAGGTACCAGATATGTCCCATCCTGCCCACACATAACACTTAGTGCTAGACACCAGATTTAGCTTCACAGTGCCCTGGCAAGTGCTTGGATTCAGATGCACAAGACTTTAAATAGTGATGGAAGGAGATGGAAGTTAAAAACTGAACAAGAAGGTGGAAAACAATTGCTCAAATCCTACCTTACTCTGAATAATACTGAATAATATTTTTTCTTGATTATTTTTTTTAAAAAGATAAATATTACAAGAACAGAAAGGAAGAATAAAATTCATTTGAAAAATATGGACTTAATTCAGAGCTTGCCGAAGTCAGAGAAGGACTTCCAATGGCTTTAATGGGCTTTGGCTCAAGCCCCTGTAGTGTAGCAAAGAAAACAATATAAACTGAAGTGGGATTTATATCCCTACCATAAATAATGTATGTAATCTCAATTACTGGAGACAGTGTTTGTATTTATCTAATTTATCATTATTAAAGTGAGATTATGGCAGCTTTATGTGAGACAGAGGCAAATCTGGGTCATTACTGAACACAGTTCATTTACATTACCCACCGTAACTGCTCAGGCACTTTCATTCTCCAGGTTTAAATCCCAATCTTGCCCCCCCGTGGCCCAAAGGAATATAGCACACGTGAATAGTGTAAATTCGCCTGAAACTGGGCGGAGAATTTAAAATACAGAGCATGTATAAGCCTTTCTATATTTTTTTCTTCAAATTTGAAATACAAATGTCAAATAGTCAAGGCACAAAACAACAATAGAAGAAAGAGGGACCTTTGCTCTACAGCCTATGCTTACTATTGGCTTACTATTAGCACTTGCCATAAACTGACAGCACCAAAGAAACAAACTTGGAAGACTTCTGCATAATGTTTCACCCATTCCCTCTCATTAAGGATTATTTATTTGGGCAATAGGAAGTAGCTGTTGACACAGGACGATAATGGCTACAGTGGAGCTGGGGTTAGTTTCAGTGGGCATCTCAGTTATTTGTAAAAATGGGCAAACCTTAACTCTGCTCTTGGATGTAAGTTTGGCCCAGCAGCCCAGGCTAGGCTTCTACAGCCACACTGATCTGTCCCTGCTGCCAAGTATCAAAATGAAATTGGAAAATAAAACAGCTCTGGATATTTAGATTGTCTTTAAGATAGAAAATAGCCACTGTGATGTATTAGCAAAGGCTGATGCATCCTCATCACCACCACCATCACCAAAAAACTACTCAGGGCACTGGATGGCAATGCAAATCCACAGCTATAGCCTTCAAGAGACAATTATAGAGCAAATAAAACTCTTACCCTTAAAGAAATTAAATGGCAAATAAGATGCTTTCAGGTAACATGCCTGAAAACAATCAGACTACAACCAACCACCCCGATAATTTTAGCAAATAAATACCCCACTCCACCTGTGTACATGGGGAAACAAAACCAACCACATCTAATATAGTATTCCTTTAAAGGCTATTTTGATTATATAATATGGGTTGTGTCACCTCTTTTACTTCAGAACTTTCTGCCTTCTCTGTGAAAAATATTTTCTCTTCAGACTAATCCACGCAGGTGTAGGAAAAAAGCTTTCAACGTGGTCCATTGTGTCCCTCAGAAAAATGTTCCTCAGAATTGTCAGATTCTTTCTTATCAGGAACAAGAGAACCAACCATTATTTTTAAAAAGGTCATGTCATCAACCACAGACATGTACACAACCTTACTGGGTCCACTCTATTTCTTCCATTTTGTATTTTTCACTTTATTTCTTATGAGAAAGCATTCTTCCTTTCTAACAACTTCTTACTAAAAATTCAACATATTTGTTTTGCAGAAACTCTGGCAAACAACAGCAACTTATTCTATCAAACAGGCAAAGCAAAAATACAAGCTATTAACCTCCCCGTTTGCCACCTTTTTCCCTGAGACCTGAACTAAGCTGTTTCACTCTCAGCAGCCATCTGATCCTTTTGCCCTCTTGAAACTACCAACAAAAAGGAAATGAATGCCAATCACAGAGGTGATTTTGTATTGACACTTTTCCAATAGAATCCAGACTTAGACCACCAATGTGTTTCACAGGGGATATCCGACCATCATCAGGTGGTTGTAATTTTCCAACAGCAACTGTCCTGAGATGCATTTAAAATAATAACAAGAGCTAAGCAAGATTCTTTATTTCATTATCAATTTTTACACCATTGCTTCTTCAAGCTGGTGCTGTATTTTTAAGTATACCAATACAAAACATCCTACTTCAAATGGTTACTTCAGTACAACTACAATCAACCTATCCAATATAAATTGATAGCATTTAATAAAATATGTTAACCTGCTGCACTTCCATCTACAGTATAGTTAGTTAATATTTCCCTTCATCCCACCAGCCAAAAGGCTAATCCTCACAGCAGCTGTTACTACTCCAGTACAGAACGAATGTGAACTTAACCTCTCCTGGATATAGCCTAATAAATTCTGTTGTTTTCCTAAGCACTTCTGTGAATTAAAATAGACGTTGGCTTGCCATCCAAATTCATGAACAGGTCTGAAGTGGCTTTTAGGCAAGTCGCCAAATAACTTTCCAATTCCCTTATAGGGTATAGGTCTCACTCCAGAGATCTCCCAAGCAAGAACTGAAAAACAACATCTTCTCCCTTTCCTCAAATTACTTTTCATTTTCTTAGCATTATTTAAATAAATTAAGCACAACATTATATTAAAATAATTTTAAGGACTCTTCAGTTCTCAAAGCCTTCAACTTATTTGTGACAATACAAAAATGAGAAGAATATGCCCTCCTGCAACCTTGGTGACAATGCGAAGGCCAGGATATTGAAAAGCTTGAATATAAAATGCAACTCAGCACATGTGTTTGGATACTGAATAAGGCTGAGGAAAACAGGAATATTCCCCAGTGCAATGAAGTTCTATTATTAGAAACAAATATATTTCTCATCCTATGCTTAATTTTACTCTAATGAAAACCAATATATGCTATAAAGGCTTTCTTTTTCTCCAAGACTTCCACCTTCGTTTTCAAAAGCAACATAATTTAGACTTTGATTTGGCAAAGCAATGAATGACCCACTAAACTTTAAAAGTACTGGAAATGACAGAATTTAAGCACATTACTTGTGTTTCCATATCTTCCCTCCTGGAGATAAAATATTTCCTACTTCAACAGGAAGTCATCAGTCAGCTTGCTTCAATGTGTGGCTTTGAACATGTTAAAATTTGAAGCATTCAGGGCCGCTGCACAGAGACTTGCCTGCTGTCAATTTCTTTCTGTTTCACACACCCCTAACCACAGTCAGTAAGACTGAAATTCACAGTGGAAGATACAAACCAGATAAAGAAAATAAACCTCAAGTAAAAATAAACTTTTTACCTGCTGAAATAGACTCAGCTACAAGAAGTCAGATGTTGTTTTAATGAAGTAATACACTACTTTCAACTGCATAACCTCTCTCCAGCCATTAGATCTGATCTGCCTTATCTATCAGATATAAAATTTAATTTTGGTCTTATGCTTGAATACAATTACTTATCTCCTTTACAAAGTGCTAAAGCTCCCACAGCACAAGATGACTAAATTCATCAGTCCCAATGACAATGATTCCATTTACCAGACTGAGGAAACCCAGGTACTCTTTGAGTATGAATACTCATGCTTTATTCACTGTGTCCTTGAGAGTTTCCCCAAATTATGGGCCAAATGGAAAATTTGCTCCCTGACAAGACAACCTTTTCAAGTCACCGTGCAAGTGCCAAAGGGAGCCAAAAGAGGCTTTTAATTTTGTATAAACTACCATGCTATTCCTCTATCTCAGATCCTCCCCTGAGTAACAGGGCAGGTAGCTGCCTGCCTGCTGACCGACTGGAGGGACATCAGCTGACAAAATGCTTTGAGTGACTTCTATAGTTAATAGCCTTAAACCAGAAAAACATACCTTGATCCGATCAACTCCTTGAAGTTTCTGCTCTTTAGTTTCCTTGGCCGATTGACATTCAGGATGAATCATATGATACAGTGTAATTAAACTTGTGGCATCATCCAGCCTAAACAAATAAAGGATCAGTTCTAGCAATTATTTACAACATTTAGAGTATTTAGAGCACACTTTTTAGGCTTTTATAAACTTCTGCTTTCACTGAGTATATGGTCATTCGAATATAGAGCTAAAGAGATAGCATCTATTGCAATGGCCACCTCTTGAAGAGAAGGAAAGCCAGAAGCCCATGAACACCAAGGTGCACCAGGTAAGGTCCATCCTTGTCCCTACTGCAGTTTAAGCCCGATGTGCCTCACACCTTTTCTACTCTCGGGGAGGATGCGGTTTAGGAGGGGTTTAATCCCGGCCTTAATTGCGCTTTTTTTTTTTTTTTTTTTTTTATTTTGCCTCTCCGCTAAGGAAGGAAACCTGCCAGCCTGGAGCACTGCTCCACCCCCTTGATGGCTGAGGGAGCAAGCGGCCCCTATTGCTCACTCCCTGTCCCACCCCTGGAGCGGCAGAACAGGCTCCTACTCTACCTCACGCCTCACCTCCGCCTCAAAGACGCTTTGATAACACAAACACACTGGGAATGGGGCTTTTTGCCTTTTCCTTCCGGGCGGCCGGCCCCGGGAACAGCGTTTCTTTCTCACTGAACCGGACTGACCGGCCGTGGCTGCCCATCGCCCCAGGGGCGCCGCTCGGACAGGCTGCTGAGGCGAGAGAGGACTCCGTTTCCCGGCCTGCTTTGAGAGGCGACGGGGCGTGGGGCTCCGCGGCCGTGCAGGGGCGGCTGTCGCGCGTGGCGCGGACGCTGTGGGGCTGGCACGTACGGCGGGGCCTGGGGCAGGACGCGGGGGCCGAGAACGGTACGTGAGAGGGGGCGCGGAGGAGATCGCCCCCCGCCCGGCCTTAAAAGCCCGCAAGTGCCAGTGCGCCCTTCGTGGAGAGTGCCTGAGGTCCCTGGGGTGCACGTGTGTGAAGCGGGACGGGGTGGGTGTGCTGGCTCGGAAGGGGTCCGGTGAGGGCGGGAGGGGGCGTGGGGCGCTGCCGCGGGGGCTTCGCCTGNTCGCCTGCGGGGAGCGGGTGGCGTGAGCGCGGCCGTCCCCTCGCCCCGCGCAGGCAGTGGCGTCCCGCCACTCGGGTGAGCAGTGGGTGAAATCCTCCCGCAGAAGGAAGAGCTACCAAGCCTGCCTTCACGGACGAAGCGGTTCAGAACCTGCTCTACAAAATGACAGGGCTCAACCTGCAGAAGGTTTTTAGGCCGGTGAAAATGGAACTTAAACCGCCCAAGTACAAGCTGATGACAGAAGCTCAGCTGGAAGAGGTTAGGCTGCTCTGCTTCCTTTTGAAAGAGGTCCTGGGTTGAGCTGAAAGTCTGTGACAGCCCGTAGCTCTGCTTCCTTTAATGCTCCTGAAAACATTTCCTTTCTTTCCTTTGCTTCAGATTATCTCCTAAATTAGCATAGCTCAGTGTTTCTTCACTTTAAATGGTTACTTTTATTTATCCACTGGTCCCTGATTTTTAAGGAACATAGGAGAAAATAGGATAATTATTTCCCTTATTTTTGATCAAAAGGTTCTCCTTATTATTGCCTTTCCTTATGCTGCCTAGCTGTGTTAAGTGCCTTTATCCTGCTGTTTATTAAATCCTTTTACTACCTTTTTTTTCCTGTTGTCTGATCATGGTCCAGGATGATGCAGGGGCCTGACTTGAACCAGTTCTGTAACCGTGCTCACAGCAATATATAAACTCTTTATGGTGGTTTATGCTTTGGGGGAAATTTACCTTGGAAAAATACCAGAAATAAACTTGGTATTTACATATATATATATATATATTTAGTTTTGGACCTTCTTCCAGCACTTAGCCCAACTTACAGAAGTGGTCTATTGTTCATACACAATTTGTCTACCTTGAGGTTGAATTAGTGTCTCATCTCTTCTTGACAGCATAAGAAAAAAAATATAAGCTTTTCCTTAAATGAAAATATTTGTCCCTAAATGATATGTTAGCTTTCCAACAGAACAATTTTTTAAATTGTAAAATGAAACTTTTTTTTTTTGAGGCCACAAGAGAAGCCATCGAGCAAGCTAAAGAAAAACTGGCCATGCCCCCTGTTCTGGATGAACGAGAACCAATTGACGATGTCTTAGCAGAAGACAAATTCCTTGAAGGAATGGAAACTACAAAATACGTGTTTACAGATTTAACTTACTCTGTTCCACATCGTGTAAGTGACAATATATTAATTTATTTTAAGGGCTTTTCATTCTTAATTTCAAAATAAGACTTAGATTTTAATAAAACGTAGTAACAGCAGCCTGCCAAAAGCTTGAGGAGTTGTAAATTCAGTCTGGCACCAGGCAGTACAAGCACACGTATTTCTAAATGTTGGCTTCTTACTTACAATGATAAGTTAATTCTGTTGCTCAAAAATAGGCATGAGGGCCTGTGAAAGCATATGCTTGTGATTTGCAAGGTGTGATGAGCTCTTCCATACTTTCTAGAAGCCTTCTGTGGAGTTGGATTACTTAGTACTGTGCATAGACCAAAAGATGGAGCTATTCCACAGTTGCAAAGATCTGGTGGAAGGCTGAGTAAATGATAAATGAATGCGTGGAAAAACTGTGAAGAAGCAATTGTTAAATAAAATCGTGGAGCACAAGGATAAAGATGACAATTACCTTTGTTTGTATAATGAAATACCTAGATTGGCATTAGTTCCAGGAACAAGAGGCTGGAAAAAATCCTTAATAATAGTTGCGATGCTAAGAAGTCTCCATAGTTCAAACACGTATATAGTGATGCTCCTGTGAAATGAATTGCCAGATCTTCCATCTACTGCTTCACCTGAGAGCTTTCTCCAGGGACCTGCTATTTTCTGCCTCGGTATATTGAAAACTTCCTCTTTCCTGGCTGCAGCCGAAGTCAAACGTGCTTGTGAACAGAACTGAGTATATTGTGTTATTTATTCCTTGTTTTGCATTTGCTCTTAATTGATTCGAATATCTACCTCTGAAACAAAAAAGTTTCTTAAATAAGCATTGCTAAATGCATAGAATCAGGTTAGCAGCAACTTGCTCTGGGTGTTAGTTACATTACCTGCCAAAACTTCACAAAGCTGTAGTGTTCGGTGCAGGCATACGTACAGCTACATCATATAGAAAAATTAAGGTGCAAATGGAGCACTTAATTAGCATGTACCAAGGGAGAAGTGATGAGTGTAACACATAGCATTGATCAGAAAGAAACTGGCATTATTACTGTAGGTTTAGGTGTAGAGGGACTTGGCCAAATAACGAATCTTTTCTACAGTGGCTTCTGGCAACAAGGAGAAATGAGTTTTGTAAATAATGCTATTTTTTACCTTCTCTTCAGGAACGTTTCATTGTCGTCCGAGAGCCGAGCGGTGTACTACGCAAAGCAACCTGGGAGGAGCGAGACAGGATGATACAGATATTCTTCCCAAAGGAAGGGCGCAGAGTTATTCCCCCGGTGGTGTTCAAGGATGAACACCTTGTGGTAGGATCTTCGTTGATTTTGTAAACTAGTCCTTCTTTCTTAATTGTGCTCCAATAGTGAAATTGTGCTAGACTGACAGAATAGATCTAAATAAACCAGGCTGCTTTCATATTTTAAGGTGCTTGAACAGCTTCTTATAAATATTTTAAATAGGTTACAATGATAAACAAGTTCCAGGTTGGCACCAGGTGAATCTTAAGGGTAAATATTCTGCAATACTATAAATCCAGTTTAATTGTTATGTGGTGATGAAATTGTATGCTTAATGTGAAAATGTCAACTGGTGTTTCAGAACCAAAAACTGAGAACCATTGTGTTAATGCCATTCAGGACAGTCCCTGCACTTGTATCCATTTTATCTTGTGATTAAAAGAATCTTTGCTGGAAGGGGTGCCAAGAGCTGAAACATGGTGGCTGCTGGTTTGGTTTTGGGGAGTTGGAATGGTGCTACATAGAACCCGTTACTAAATTTGACCTGTTCTTTTAGACTGTGTTTCAGCAGGACCGTCACGAGGACATCCTTAACATGTGCATCGCTCAGTTTGAGCCTGATTCACCTGACTATATCAGAGTGAGTTCACTTGCCATTTTTTTAAGTGAAAAAATAGTGAAGAGCTTTAGGGTTCATTTTGTAAACATGCATAGTGTCTGGGGATCAGAGGTGGTGTTCATAGATGTTCTTCCCTGGTCCTCCCCCCTCCATTGGAATAACTGTTACCCTTCTGATGAGTTTCCTGCATTTTTTCCTTGAAGAAAACTAAACCAGGATTCTGCTTAAGTAGTTTTCAGCTGTATAGATAGAACTACAGATGCATTAGTGTTCACATAGGTGTTTTGGTATCAAGCCAGGATTGATGATAAAGCCCAGCCAGAGCTGTGCTATGAAGTCATGCTAACTGCAATGTTAGCATTTGAAAGGACTAGGTAGGTAAGTGATGCTACTGTACAAATACTATTTTTGTCAAAAGCCACATATAAAAAGATATTTCTAAAGGAAATATTTAAATTTAGTAACTGTAGGTACTGGTGAATGTGTTAGTCAGCACTTGCCTTAGATTCTCAGTGGCTGGAGCAATTATTAAGTTCTATTAGGCACCTCAGCAAGTACCTTTTCTTCAATGTGAAACTTTGTCCTTGCTCCTAGCATTTTTCTTTTTAAATTATAGATTACACCTTGACAACAGTGAAGTGAAGGCTCAGAGGTTAAGGTTATGCCTCTCCCTCCACAAACTTTCAGTATGTAGCTAGTGTTTAGCTTTCTTGTAACACCGAGTTGTCTGTTGTCTATGCTGAGTACTAAGAACAGGGTTATCCCACTGTTAGCCTGAATTATAACAGGTTTAACGTAGTGCGTTCAGCCTGTGGCTTACTCCTGCACTTCAGGGAGGTCTGAAAATAGATTGAAAAATTTAAGTGAGAGAGAGGTAGATGGAAGAAACTTACCATGCTCCAGTTACACTGATGAACCTGAAGCCTTTTCTGTGCCTAGGTTCATCATCGAACATATGATGACATCGAGAAACATGCCAAATATGATCTGCTCCGTTCAACAAGACACTTTGGAGGCATGGTGTGGTATCTAGTAAACAGAAAGAAAACTGATGGCTTGCTAATAGATATGATCCACAGAGACTTGTAAGTGGTATTTGTCACTTATTCTTTCTGCATGTCTAAGCAAACAGAAAAGAAGTGCCACTGTTTGAAAAGAAAAACAGTATTTATTTCTTTAAGACATGTTTTCATTTGTATGAAGGTTTAGGTAAGCTGTAACTTTCTCCTATGGATGCTGCATGGAACCACCAACTACAGTCCATGAAGCTGCAGGATATTAAGCTGGGTTTCTGCAGAAATTAGCCTTGTGTAGTTGTTGGGAATTTTTTGTTTCCTATGTAATGGTCAGAACAGTTCCAGCAATAGGCTGTTAGTACTGCCCACCAGTTTTACACCACTGAGCTCAATTTTAGCTTTTAATATGGATGCACTGGGGGTTTAGTTAAATTCTTAAGTCTTAGGAGTAGAGAGATACGCTTCTTTAATTTTAAATGGATGGAACTCCATAACATTACATTGTTAAACTTACTCAAAATTTCCCACAGAAAATGATACTTAATTGCTCAGAATGTCACTAGAGCTTGGAAAAATGCGTGCATTTGGAACTCCCAAGTTGCAGTGATGGTGGCATTCACTTCCTACTGTTGAAGTTAGAAACATTCACCAAGTGGGCAGATCTTACTTTTAAACCTGAGGATATGAAGGAATAAAGGGAAGTTCCAGTTTTGCAATCAAATTGTTAAAGGGAAAATAGTCTGATTAATTTAAATTACTAGGTTGGAGCATCTTCACCTGCCACTCACCCACTTTGGGCTTATGCATATACTTATGTAAAACATGTTGGTTTTATATTTGGCTGGGGGCACAATATGCCTCATCCTGCTTCTGTAAAACACGCTCGCCACAGCAGCGAGTGTTAGAAAGGTTCTTTGGCACAGTGGTGCCACTCAGACTTGGTACTGAGTAATGGCATTTTACAGAGAAGTTTTGGCCATACATTGGGCTTAAACTGCAGTAGGGACAAGGATGGATCTTACCTGGTACACCTTGGTGTTCATGGGCTTCTGGCTTTCCTTCTCTTCAAGAGGTGGCCATTGCAATAGATGCTATCTCTTTAGCTCTATATTCAAATGACCATATACTCAGTGAAAGCAAAAGCTTATAAAAGCATGTTCTAAATACTCTAAATGTTGTAAATAATTGCTAGAACTGATCCTTTATTTGTTTAGGCTGGATGATGCCACAAGTTTAATTACACTGTATCATATGATTCATCCTGAATGTCAATCAGCCAAGGAAACTAAAGAGCAGAAACTTCAAGGAGTTGATCTGATCAAGGTATGCTTTTCTGGCTTAAGGCTATTAACTATAGAAGAAGCAGCTTATCAACGGCAGAAGCCTCACTAGTAGCCTAAATTTCTTAAATTAAGCATCAGATATTTTACTGGAGCTGTTGTACATGCCAGGTTTTGGTGGTTCTTTCTTTTTGTAAACTATGTATGACTGCATCAGGATTTCAGCTGTAGCTGGCTGATCTACCCTGGGATGATGAAATTGTATCATGCAGTTGTGCTCTTAATTGTACATTAATCTCTTTGCTGCTGTGTTTACAGGTATTTGTGAAGACTGAGTCCCAGAGAGAAGGCTACATACAACTGGCTCTCCGGGCTTATGAAGAAGCAACAGCTACTTCTACAGCTTCATGAAATAAGTCTTAAATCTTGTGATGAACTAAGTCTGTTTAATAAACATTCTTTTGAGGGGATTCCACAATAAATACTTCTAACAACTGACTGTTCCAGATGAGTTTTTACTAAAATAGTTAGTGATCACTACAGCTGCTTGTTACTTTCAGAAATTCTGTAAGTGAAAAGTTGTCATATATCCTGAGTTTAATTCCCCTGCTGGCAGAGCCTGAATCTAAAAGATTGGCCACACTTCGTTTTACCTGAGAAAGTGTATAACCCCACATCAGTCCCTTACAGTTTAGTACAGTTCTGTTAGCTAAAAGCTCTCCAAGTGGTGTGTGGAAGAATAAAGCTCCTGCTTGGAAACAGCTACAAGGTAAAAAGCACAGTGAAAAAGTCACCACAGACCTAAGAGTACATGCTACAAAACAAAGGTTGAACTGCTAACACTTAGCTAGTATCTGCAATTCACACAGTTGGGTAAAGTTACTAGAAGACGGAGAACTGACAAATAGAATGTTTAAAAGGGTTTATTGAATTAAGTGAAAACATTTTTAGTAAGTACTTAAGTACACACTTTAGTATACACCTTGAATTTCAACATAACTTGAAGCTGATTCTTTTTGTACAGATACAGGGTCTACCCTTCTTTCTACAGGTACATGGTCCACTTAAAGTATATAAAAATCAAATTAGCTTTGAGCACATAGTCCCCAGAACTTCATTGCTTGCTTTGGAGTAATTGACTGGCTTATCTGAAAAAGTATCTTCACTCATCTAAGATCTCTTCATCCAGATTGATGTCTGTGGTATCAATATCCTCCAGATCCAAGTTATCCAAGTCATCTTCCAAGTCCAGCAGTGTCTAGGAAGAGACAAGATTAAGAGGAGAGTAGTGGCATTATTATATAATGAGTATATATGATGTACTTGCACATTGCACAAACACCAAGCTGAGGCAGGCAGGTGGAGCGTCATAATAAACAGTGGAGAGAAGCTACTGTTCTGGTACTGGGTTGCAGTGCTTTACTATGTTCTAACCGTCTGTGTGGACTTCACCCTTTGCTCCTTGTAAATCCACAAGGCTATAGGAACCAGTTTGTACTACTGTGTGCAGTTTTTGTGTACTATAGGAAGGAATCTGTACACTGGACTCGTCCCAGGGGGGCTGGGTCTCTCAATACAGAAAGTGTGGTTTCAATAGCTTGGTTTAATCACATTATTAGGTGAAGTCTTGGACATAAGCTTAGTACCTCCCTTCATAAATACATATATAAAAATACATTCCAGTACCTTTTGATCTCTTGGTGGAAGTAAATCAGAATTCTGCAAAACTGCCTTCATCACTTCTTGTTTAGGAGATGGAACTGGTTCTTCAGCCTTCTTCTAATGAAAGAGAGATTCCTTAAGTTCTTACTCTTCCAACAAAAGCAAGTAAAACATCAGACCTATAACCCCCCTCCCCAGTGGTTCTCTCCCAAAGTTTCCCCTCAATCATCCTGAAGCCACATCAGCACAGCCAGTAAGTGAGGCCACTGGAGCCTGTCACAGAAGTTTCAGCAAAGGCAATCTTAGTTCTGCTGCTGGGCTTGCTGTTCCATACCCTGTAATGGTTTAACCCTTACCCTTCTTTCCTCACTGCTGCGCAAGTCTTATAGTAGCAATTAATCAGTTATTACAGCTCCTGAAACAATAGTACTATTATTCATATTAATTATAGAATAATATCCTACAAAACTTCCCATACTCTGCTTCAGGACTTCCATGCAATCATGAACTAAATGCAAAGACACCTCTAACAGCAGTGGTCTTGTTTTCAGTTTCTAATGCAAGAGAGTTCAAATTTGTTTCAGGTAATGTTTGCAATGCTGTTTCTGTCTCTTCTTTAACAAACGTGCACACAGGTTGGATTTTGCTTTCATGATACTTGCTTTGAGACACAAACAGCAGTCACTAAATCTACTTGACAATAAGCTTGCCTCTCTAAATGGTCAGTGACATTTGCAGTGCATCTCTTGTGAGGGGAAAATAGAGACAGCAGAGAGCTGTGACTGTTTCTTCCTCAGTTTCCATTGCGGTTTATAGAAGTTTTTAATATCAGAACTGCATCAACATGAACTGTCTTTTAAGTAGTCACACATTCTGATTATTGTGTTCAAGTGTAAAGTGTGTTTGACATGAGCAAGAACTAGATGTTACCTTCTGTTTAAGCTCTGAAAAGCATTTTGTTTATTTCAAATGTAATATGTAAGCATGCACGTCATGTGGCTTCTGTCTAATATTTGGACAACTGAGCTGGTAAAAATATAAGTCCATTTGAGTTACTTCAGATATTGATTACAATGTAATTTCAACTACAAGGGCAGGATTCCTGGTTAGTTACAGCAGTCTTACTCCATAACCACACACACTAGCAAAGAACAGACAGTATCTGACTGCTGAAATGCGCCAGCATCTCCAGGTTGCATCTACCCAGCCTTCAGCAGGCCATCAGCAGCTGAGGCAGTGTCTGTTGGCGCAACTGATGTTACTTTTCCGCAGGATGAATTCAGCAGCAAGATCCTACCGTTACCTCATGCTCACAGAGATACCCCAGATAAGAAACAACACACAAGAACTAGTTTGTCAAGAAGTCATTAGTAGTTACAGATGTAGATTAAGAAGAGTCTGAGGCAAAAGAACAGGGGAAGCAGCTGCAGTCTTACAGTCAAGCCAGTAAGAGCAGTAATTTCATTACTGGTGGAATATTCTCCAGACCAGATGTCACTGTACAACAGCAGAGTTGCCTCCTTAGAATTCATTTAGTAGTAACACTGACCTGAGGTGCTGTTACTCCAGAAGGTTGAAATCCTTTTGCTTCTTCAAGTAAGTTTCTTTCTTCATTTGGCTAAAAGTTAAAAAAACCCAAACCACCACAGTAAGACACCCACAAGAACAGCAAAACTTGTTCATGGAGTGTTTGAGTTGACTTGCTGAAAGCTAGTTTTACACAGCACCAAGTATTTTTCTTCTAGAGAAAAGAACTCCCACGTGCTACTTACAGTGACAAGGGGGTACTCCCTGGCTGGCCGCAAGTCAGACAGACTCTGTTTAACATACTCTTCAGCAACAAAAGCTTCCTTTAATCCAGGGAAAAGGTTTTCATATTCTGTAGGATCAGCAAGGGACTCTGCAGCTTTCTGATTGACTTTAGAGAGATTTTCCCGCCACAGCTTAACCACCCTGAAGATAAAAACCCACTGGTTACACACAGCTCACTCTGGCATCACTATCCATGCTCTGCATACGCTTGGAAGTTACCTTGAGACCTGGCTTGGTAAATATGTCCGAGCAAGAAAAGCAGCTTCTGGGAGACGTCCAGTTTTAATCAGGAGTTCCAAACATGAATCAAGCCTAGAAGATTTTAAAATGGGATTTTAACCAGTATATTAAAAAAATTCTTTGCAGTAGATTAGCTGTTTATTTTATTATATGAAAGCACTTTCTTTTCAGATTTTCAAAGTAGCAGCCAACATAAGCTAGAATCAGGCCCCAGTGTCCCTCTGAAGCTCCAAGCAAGCTGTATTCAACCCTTGGAAGAACCTGAGGTTCTTTGCATGTCAAAGCCGAACAATCTGAAGCTGTTGCTTGCTACTTACTTTCCCTGCAGGAAGTAGCTCATAAATGCAACATTGTTCTTGCCATCTTTTTCTGCCCCTTCAGCCAACTTATTGACCATGTTGGCATTCCCTGAAGCCGTTGCAAGGAGCAGCAGCCCTCCGTAGTCTTGTGCATGGTGAAGACACTCCTGGGCTAAGCCAAACTGGCATTTACTAATGGCGAGCTCAGCAAGCTGCTTCCACTTCTGTTCTGACTAATGGTACAAAAAGGGAAGAGGGAGGGAAAGAAAAAACAAACAAAAATAACCCTCATTTCACACAATTTAAAGATTTTCTGAAATTTAAAGATTCACTAAAAAAAAAAAATTGCAAGTTTACTTGTGAGGGAATATAGCTCATCCTTACACTTCTAAGATGCTATGATTGCTGCAGCTTCACAGCAGGGCACAGAGTTACAGGCAGATCATTACACAGCTAAACCAAAGCATGTTTCATTAAACATGGAGGGAGGATGTAGAAATAGCTTTGTAAGTTTAAACAGTAACATTCTCTTGAAGAAAGCTCCAAAGATAACCTTCAGAATCTAAGAAAGGGATTTATGTCTGTGAATTAACAGTCATTATCACTAATTCATTATTTTTACAACAGGAACTGCGAGATCAATCCTCTGAGTAATGGCTATGGGACAAATCATAGCCTGTCAGTCTTCCTAGTGCATGACTGAGTTCTCAGGGTGGGCACAAAGGCCTGGAGACCCCAGTCCTGCCATTCCTCCTCTCTGTTAATTTCAAGCTAATACTCAGATATGAATCACCAAAAATATATTTACCTCTGCTTCCACTGCAAGCTGGTATGCTATTTTTAGTTCTCCAAGTTGAAGAGCAAGTTCGAAGCGATGCTCTGGATCTGTAGATACTGCAAGAGCTTGCTGTTTGAAACCCTAAAATAAAAACCCAGAAGTAAGGCTGATCTGTCAGGTCAAACAGCATCCTAGACATTCTAACAAAAGCTCCCTGAACAGGAGGTTACAGCACGCTCAAACAAACATGCATGATCTACAGGAGTTTACACTTACAGATAACATGACTGGGTTCTGTTTATCAAGTTCCATTACATATATGAATAAACTAATGCATTAAGCTTTTTATTATTAAGTGGTAGCTTTCTTGCCTGTTTTTCAAGAAAGTGTGCAACTCTGGTTCTCTGTTCTTTTGGGATTGTGGGAAGAACTTTGTCAGCCATACCAAAATCTCTTCTCATGACAGCAGTTTGATATTCAAGCACTGAGACCAGCAATGAGTAGCTCACAATGTTTAGCTCTTTATCACCCAAATAAAGTCGGTTGTCCTTTGGGATATACCCCAAAAGATACATTGTCCTGAAACAAAACAAAGAACATTAATCTCTAATAGATCTATTACCAAATAGCTTATCAAAAATCCAACAGTTCTTATGGTGGCAGGAATACTCACATGGAAGGTTCTAATTTTACTACACGTTATATGTGACTATACATTACTGCCACAGAGTGTATCTTAGCATCGTATGCAAGAAAATGTAGTAACACACAACAAGCGGGTGACAAGGTTCACCCTGTCCCAAACACCACTGAAAGAACCTTACAACCCAACACAGCAACCTACCTGTCTAAATGGGCAATTGTGACAATTTCTCCTCCAACGTAGTAGTTGAGTCTGTTCACAGAACTGGTGTAAATAAAGCAGTCTCCGACCCACAAGCCTGTTTTTACAATTTCTTGAATCTCACCAAGAACCTGCAAATTAAGTTTAATTAGATAAGAGACTTTTGAGCAGCAATAGGACTCCCTTTTTAAATTAATATTCTATACTCAAGTAGATAGTTGGGCAAGTCACAAAAGTAAGTTTAGCTACAGATTGAAGGTACAGAAAACAATGCCTTTAGCTTTACAAAAGTGCTGTAGCGTATGAAATCTTAACATTAATTCTTTACTAAATATAAATCTAAGAAACAAGTAAACAAAAAATTAAGATAATCAAAGACAACTTCTCTCAGGCAATTTTTGTTCCCAACACTTAACAGAGTAAAGTTTTTTACTTGTTCTCAGACTTGAGTAACAGTTCAAAACTTTAAAAATGCAGAACAAGTTTAAGNTGCTACGATGTGGGTGGGAAGAAGTGAGTGAAGTGTGTTCAGTAACAGTTCAGAACTTAAAAAATGCAGAACAAGTTTAAACTCTAGAAACATACCACCCAAAGGTGTGCTTTAAAAATAACCTCTGTAACACCAACAGACAGATGTCTGAAGTGACATGTAGGCATCACAAGGTCTGTCATAACAGGATTCCAACAGGAATACTCTTCCCAGGGAACCCAAATAAGAGAATTGATCCGTGTCCCTCAGGTGGATGTGTACGGTGTGGCACTCAGCATTCCCAAAACTAAAGTTTAACAAGACTATGGCAAGGACTAAGTTTGCTACACTCTGGGAAGACTTGCTTCAGTGATCTCTACTCCTATTCCACTTTTAAAATAGAAGGTACCTCAAAAGCATCTTCAATTCCATCTTCAGTGACACCTTCATGTGTTTCTTGTGCTGCTGCAACTTTTTCTGACAGATACTTCAGAATGAAGAATGACTCTTCTGTAGCGATGCAGACAAGTTCGCCCGAGTCGGACCAGAACATCTGTCTCATCAGAATCAGTACCAGCATTGGTTCAGCAACCCCAGGTTAAGAGAGAAGAATGTATAAAATACATTAATTCACAGCAGCTTTTGGACTCGAGAAGCCAACACAAACATGTGGGGTTTTTTCTCCTACAAGGCTGAGATAAACTTAAGCAGTTACTCTATGACTGACAGACTGGCTTCATTCAAGAAAATCAGTCTAGTAAAAAGTTAATAAAAAATACACACAGGTAAGTATCTTCAGTCCCATCTAGAAACTTACGTGTTTGGGCTGAATTTCAATTCTGCGAATCAGTTCTGTGTTTTCCCAATCGTAGAATGCCAAGCCATTAACAGATCTGACCCCCACCATAGATTCCTGCACAAAAATAAAAGTGGAAAGAAATCCACATTGTGCAACAAGTGTGCCAGTGTCTCTATTTTCAAAGTAAATACTTACCTTCTGCTCCAAAATCAGGTTCTTCTCTTCTCTTTAAAGTTTTTAAAGATCTTCACAACACTGTTGCTCTCCCTGATTGCATATCTAATACAGTTAAAAGAAAAATACTCAGCTTCCAGAATAGTAAATTACTAAAATCAAACACTGCTATAAACCAACTGTATTTGGTTTATCTTCCAAAGTTAGTACAGTTCTACAAGTTGTGAAGCAGCACGGTTAAAGTTTATTACCCAAACAGGTTTTAGTCCTCAGGCTGGTTTGCTGTGCATTCAGCCTGAGCCAGCAACAACAAATGTGAATTAATACAAAGGAAAAAACGAGCAACACTTACTCTGAAGAATCATGGGCCCATACAAACTCCTGGGCAGAACCAAAGCTCTTGTTTCTCAAAGCCATAGCTGTGTAAATGATGTATTCACCATCACCACACACTACTACAAACCTGGAGCAGGAGAAAAGATGGATTTATCAAAAGTCTTTTTAGATCAGTAGGAATGATCGAGTAGACATTGTCTGAAAAGGGAAAGGCTCTTAGTCCAATATAAGCACTGGAAACGCAGACAGAATTGTATACATTCTAGAAGGGTCACAGAATGGGACTTTGCCACATTGCTAGCTACTTCTATTCCTTCTTCCTTTTAGTATCTACTCAGCAGCTCTTAGTTAAAAGTATGATGACAGATTTATCTGTTAACAACTCAAGATAAGCAATAAAAGAATACCATTTCCTGCTATATTTTGTGTACATACAACTGCCCCTACCTATAATGTCCAGCTTGTCTGTTCAAGGAGGTAAAGCCCATCTATTCCTCTGAATTTACAGTGCCTGGCTCAAATAAACCTGTTTCTCTACAGGCTGTCAGCCACCAGCACACAGGCAACTAAATTTTTTTCTCCATACAGCAAGTATAACAGAA
>VZTU01014489.1:334-12120 GCA_013400835.1 Zapornia atra | reverse complement strand
TATGTCACAAGTGCAGGACTCTGCACTTGTTGTTGTTGAACCTCTTCCTGTTGGTCTCAGCCCACCCAGACACTCTGTTCAGATCCCTTTGAAGAACTTCCCTACCCTCAGGCAGATTGACCTTTCCTCCCGATTTAGTGTCATCCTCGAATTTACTGAGGGACNTCGAATTTACTGAGGGAACATTCAATCCCTTCATCCAGTTCATTGATAAAGATATTAAATGGAACTGGACCCAGGACTGAGCCCTGGGGAACACCACTTGTGACTTGCCTCCAGCTGCATTTAGCTCCATTTACCACAACTCTTTGGGCCCGACCATTCAGCCGGGTTTTTACTCAACAGAGGCTGTGTCTGTCCAGTCCAGTGGTAGCCAGTTTGCCAAGCAGAATGCTGTGAGAAATGGTGTCAAAGGCTTTGCTGAAGTCCAAGTAGACTACATCTACAGCCTTCCTCTTGTTCATTAAGCAGGTTCACCTTGTCACAGAAGGTGATCAGGCTTGTTTGGCAGGACCTGCATTTCCTAAACCCATGTTGACTGGGCCCGATCACCCGGTTGTCATGCATGTGATGCATAATAGCACTCAAGATGACCTGTTCAATGATCTTACACAGCTCTGAGGTCAGACTGACAGGCCTGTAGTTTCCTGGACGTTCCCTTCGACCCTTCTTGTAAATAGGTGCAACATCTGCCAGCCTCCAGTCAAGTGGGACTTCCCCAGTCAGCCAGGGCTGCTGGTAGATGATGCAAAGGGATTTGGCAAGTACATCCCCCAGCTCGTTCAATATCCTCAAGTGGATCCTGTTCAGCCCCATAGACTTGTGAATGTCTAATTGGCCTAGCAGGTCTCTAACCATTTTCTCCTGGATCATGGGAGTTTAGTCCCTCACTCTCTTCCAGCTTGTGAGGCTGAATATTCAGGGAATCTGGATATCGATATTGGATCTCAGTGTACCAGTTACCCTCCTCATTACCTCATAATCCCCCTGACACTGGCTAGAAAAATATATCCTGATAGAAAGATGGTAAGACTTTTATTTCCCACTGGAACACATGACTAAGTAAGGCTTTCTGACATAATTGCTTAGGAGATCTTACATACCTATTATCTGCAAAGCACTCTGGTCAAGGCTAGCTACACCCAAAGGTGACCTTGCTGATCTTCAGAACTGGGTGCCATTGCTATTACTGCCTCTATATAGCCATGCATGGA
Organism: Zapornia atra; assembly: GCA_013400835.1. Classification (NCBI taxonomy): domain Eukaryota; kingdom Metazoa; phylum Chordata; class Aves; order Gruiformes; family Rallidae; genus Zapornia; species Zapornia atra. Next base: position 10,906 of record VZTU01014489.1, on the reverse strand, counting down.
CAGTGAGAAGGAGGTATAACAACAATACAACCTCAGTCATTTTCATCTGTTTCCTTCAGCTCACAATGGTATGTCTCCATCTAGGTAGGATGGCTGTATACCTGGCATACTGAATGCTAGGAAAGTTTCCTATTTATCTTAGTTGACTTTGCATCAACTCCTCAATTCTTCTTAACTTTTCATAGTCTGTAACTCTATACTGCTTAGCTGAGCTAAATGGGATTAACTTCCTTCTTAGTTTGAGATACTTTTTAATAGATTATACAGGATTCACATAACTACTCACCATGCCTCTGACCTGAAAGTAAGCTTTTCTCTATTATTATCTGTTATTAGCTGTGATTCCTTAAAACAAACAAACACCCTGCAATTTAAAATAATAAAACTTGATCAGCGGACCATAGAACTCTACTAAAAGAAAAGCTTATCTTTGGAAAAGAAAGAACATTTTGGTTTGTAAATTTGAAGTGATGTGGGCTCTTCCACTCCCTTTTCAAAATGAAACTTTCTACCCCAGCTGGTCAGTACTGACACTTCTTATTACTTCCTTTACGTACCTCAAAGCAGTATTCTCAGGCCAAGTTCCGTCCCCAAGTGTGCTTCCATGGTACAGCACCTAAATATGCTTGAAACATGGATTGCAATTATAAGGCATCACATTTCCCTCTGCACAAAAAGAATAGAAAGTATAGAAAACTATTTGAAAGGACCCCCTAAAATGTTCCTCTTTACTAAATGCAGGGTCTGTTTCTTTGTGGTTTGGAATATGACACTCCAAAAGCTTATTAAGAATTTGCTCTAGTTTTTACTCTTCCATTCTGCAAAGTTGAAGGAAACTTGGTAAATATCTTTTAAGATGGTCATGTAAGTATGCACTTTCCAAATATTAATTGTATGGACAACATGCTAAAATTAGCTATGGCGGCTTTTTGAGTCTGCATTCATGTTGAAAATGTCCTCACCATCTGTGAGTTGTTCAGAAACATGTCTCATATTGTAGTGTTGATATAAGGTATCAGTAATCTCATTTTAAACATCATAAGCTGCTTTTCACAGCACGGAATATTTATGTACTCACTTCCAGTTGATGTGGCAGATAAACCCCAATGCATTTTCTACGTTTCAGGCTTCTGGAAGTGCTTCTATTATGTCAACATGGAATGACAGAACTTGTTCTTAATTTGTGTCCATACTTTTGCTAGTACCAAACTATTTCCTCTATAGAAAAAAAAAACCCACTGAAGTAGAGCAAAATAACATATATTAAGAAGCCTTTAAACATTGGCTTATTAAAGTGAAAGCTACATCCAAAAATATTTTTGAAACAGATGTTCATACTTGAGATGTAAATTGAACACTTATCAGAAGCAGCCAAAAATATGTTAGTTTTCATTCTTTGGATCTAGATTGTAAGACTTAACAATATATACGTATCAAGACGTCATGCCAAGAGAACACAACAGCAACTGAATTTTCTTGTCACACTCCATGCTAAAGGTGCTGTCCAAAGTCTTAACTGTATTTTTATGTTCTCAATATAAATCTTTTTATAAACTCTGAAAAATAAAATGCTATGAATGCCCTTATTTCATCAATAGCAACTCTAATATCTTAGTATGGAATGATTAAACATTAGGATAAAATGAAATCTATATACAATCCCACTTCTAAGGTGTTGAGCCAGTGGGTTTCTTTGGTGCCAGTACACAGCAAATGAGAATTCATCCTCTGCCTCCACCAGCACTTCAACAGGCCTGCACCTTTCTAACAGCTCTTCAGCTGTAATAACTGCTGAATCACAACTTGCAAACAGCTCGGTAACATCCTTATAATTTATTTTTTTTTTCCATATGGTTTCTACCTTCAGCCTTTAGATTTTAACATAGTTCATATGCCACAAATGTATCCCAGTTTAAGAGCAGCTGGAGGGCTCCTCGGCTTTGAATGAGTGTGAGCTTTGTCACTGTCGACTCTGTTGGGTTTTCCATAGCTTCACATATGTGCCTCGGAGAGCTTTTGTGTACATTCCCTCAGTTATTTTAGAGACTCTGAATATCCTTGGGAGCATCCCATGGTCTGGCATTCCTAGCCACTGCACAACATCACGAATCTTTTTTCACCAGAGTGGTCCATCCAGGGCTTCAAGTATTGCCTACAGACAAGTCCATGTCTTTCACACAAGCTACCACCAATGTGCTATGAATGGCACTGCTATAAGCAGATGCACTACTGAATCCAGAGTGTTGCCCCAGAACTGACAGACATACAACAGGTTGAAAACAGACTGTTTGCTGCTTCATAGTATTATTTCAATGTTTGCCTCTATTTCCAACCTCAGTGTTGAGTGAGCTATAAAATTCCCCAGGGGCTGACAGCAGAATTTTGGACTGTTACAATTTAGAACACCTCTAATTCTAGTGGAAAAATTAGGACAGTTAAACAACTTTTTTTTTTTCCATCTGTGTATTTTATGCAAGCATAGTATTTGCCTCATAAATGAAAGGAATGTAAATAGCATACTAAATTTTTGTTACTATATTACATAATGATGCCTTCAAATATGTATATGAGGCATTAGTTTGATATTTTCCCTAGAAGTAGTCTTTCCTAGATCTCCCAGTGCAATTCCAATTGACTGTGATATTCATAGAAATGAAAATATAGAAATAGAAAAAAACTTATTAAATTGTGTGGTCAGTCCATTTTCCTGCCAGTACATATTCCTGCATTTTCAGTGACTTCTGTAAGCTAGTTTAAAATTATTCAGACAATAAGATTTCAACTACCACTGTGGTGAAAAATGATATATCTGCAGGCAAATAAGGTTTTAGTAACTCTCTCTTCTTTTCTGAATTCCCTCCAATCTGCTGCTTCTTCTCCCTAAATCACTGTTATACTGGTTTTTTTCCCCCTATTTATAGTTTCAAAGTAGTTATAGACTTCAGTTATTGCTTATGTAATAAAAATAATTTCATTTGTTTATTTATTCAATAAATCAGATAATGAAATTTCCACTGGGTCTGTTACACTGAGGAACAAAACATATTAGCAGCTTAGGCTTTATGTACTCTTGTCCTGGCTTCAGCTGGGAGAGAGTTTTCTTCCTAGTAGGTGGTATAGTGCTGTCTTTTGGATTTAGTATTAGGATGTTGATAACACACTGATGTTTTAGTCATTGCTAAGTAGTGTTTACACTAAGTCAAATATTTTTCAGCTTCTTACTCTCTCGGCTGATCCCAACTGACCAATGGGGTATTCTGTACCATATGGCATCATAATCTGCATATAAACTGGAGGGAGTTGGCCCGAGGCCAGCGATCAATGCTCAGGGGCTGACTGGGCATCAGTCTGCAAGTGATGAGCAATTGTTTTTTCTTTGCATCAGTTATTTTTCTTGGGTTTCATTTCTCTCTATTTTTTTTCCTTTTTTCCTTTTCCTTATTATATTTCAATTATTAAACTATTCTTATCTCAACCCATGAATTTGATCACTTTTACCCTTCCCGTTCTTTCCCTCATCCCACCAGGGGAGTGCAAGCAGTCATGTGCTGCTTACTTGCTGCTCAGGGTAAATCACAAAAGTTCTGCTTCACAGTTACAATATGCTGAGAGAAAATGTGGTCAGCTACTGTAAGACAGGTAGTGGGAGATGATTTGATAAGAAAATAGGTACTACTGTTTGGTTTTGCACACCCTTTTTGCAAAGGTTTTTTAAGTCTCAGTGATGCGAGTCCCTAATCATTGCAGTAAAGCATATGGCATTATATCATCTGAGAGATTTTGCTACAAATATACATGAGAAAAATAATAAGCTTTTCTTTGCTTGTTTTTGTAATGTAGTTATAATATTTAATAGGTAAATCTGTTATATTGTTTATAATTAGTGGCACTTTTAAAAATTACGAAGTTTCATTGTACTCTAGTTACATTTCTACCTATGAACATGTTTACATAGGTATTAAACTGTCAGTGAATTTGATAGTTTTGACAAATAGTTAAATACTATAAAAAATCCAGCTTCATTTGATTGTAATAAACATGCAAGGTGACATTAAGAGGAAACCAAAGATTTTTATTTTGTGTATAACCATGTATTGACTTTGGAAGTCAGCAATACCTGGTTTACTCATTTTCTTTTATGTCCTGAGCAAACTTTGTGTGGAAAATTTATGCATATTTATAGCAGCTAAGAACCCAGCATGTTTATTCTGGAAAGTCAGTGATTTCCCAGTAGTGAAAGCTGTGCTGCTCTTACATGAAGGTGTCCAGTATGAAAAAGGAATAACAATTAAAAGCAGAGATCATATTCAATGCAGAATGATGATGAAAATAGCATTAGGGATTCCTAAAGAAATATTTTTCTGTGAATAAAGACTTGTTGCTTTCCATTGTGCAATAAACCTTATTACACTGTAGGTATATATTACAAGACTATTATTTCATCATAAGCATGACGAGATGGGTTGACTGATAAGATATTCCCACATTGTTCAGAAGAGGAATAATTGCAATAGGTCAGTTACCTATCTAAAAAAATAATTTAAATATGTTTTCATAAAGTGATATAAGAATTTTAAAGAAGAATTCTCCCTTTGGTAGAATATTTGGTCCTTTACCACACCGTCTGGGGACTGCAGTGGCATTCTGCTTATTTTCTATGACTCTCAGGCATAACAGACTGACTTCTCATCACCTCCACTCTATCTCTCTCATCAGCTATTCTCTACAAATGCCTGTAAATCCAGTGATCTTCCAGAATATTTTCTGAGTTTATATAAATGGGTAAAAGTATGATACTCTTTTTTTCTCTAATCAAAACAAGTTACAGAAACTCAAAGCAACTAGTATTCAAAGTTTACAGAAAACAGAGGAAGGGATGTCTCGTATAGGTCAGACCATTTAAGTCTTTTGATACACAATAAAGTCTATTTGCACATTTTTACAGATAAAAGAGAACCTGGAAGCATAAGGTTTGTCCAACTACAGTAAGAGGGAAAAAATTGCAATAGGAAAAGAAGCACACAATAGGAGCACAGCTTTCATGTGTTCTAACAATTTATTTGTTGATATACTGTTGTTATTGTGATATTGTTACTCTGAAACTTTTATTAAGATTTGAAGCTCCTGTGTATCTTTGTTTCTGAAATACCAAACATTTGTCCAGCATGTGATTAAGCAGTAAAAAGAAATACTAAAAATAACACTGGCAGTTTGTCTGCCAAAAAACAAAATGATGTGCAAACAAAACTAATATTAAAGTATAAAAATGAAGGATAGGGAAGGCATCAAGCCCCCAAAAGTGCAAGGCAGCATCTACTAAAATTGAAATGTACCAGTTACTATCTCTTCCACAGAGATGAGGAGGCAGGCTGGTACAATTCTGATATGAAATTTTACCATAGGTTTCACTAAATGATTTAATTTACACCTTGAAATGACTGGAACCTACAGAAAAGTTAGTATAGAGATGAAAGGCTTAAAAAACCAAACAAAACAACAAACTGAAAAGCAAATTGGGTTTGAGGAAGGGTGTTTATTTTTTGCTGAACAGTCAGGAAGTAGAACTTTCTTCTCTTGATGGGCTTGCTACCTCTCTACTCATCACCCTGCAGGTAAACTTCATGCCTCTTTCTCAGCATGGCCCTTATTACTGCTGTTTCCAGTAACTATGTTTTTGTCAATCATTATACCAAGTTATTTCCATCTATTTTAGTTCTATTTTATCCATATGTTATTTTGTAATAAAGATGATCAACAGTATTTTAGTAAAATTCCAAGTGAAAATCTATAGTACTGTATGCAGATGACACCAAGCTGAGTGGTGTGGTTAACACAATTAGAAGGAAAGGAAGCCATCCAGACAGGCTGGAAAGATGGGCCCGGGTGAACCTAACGCGGATGTTCAACACTGCGAAGTGTAAGGTGTTGCACGTGGGCCAGAAGAATCCCAGATATATGTACAGACTGGGAGAAGAGCTTCTTGAGAGTAGCCCTGCTGAGAAGGACTTGGGGATTCTGGTAGATGAGAAACTTAACATGAGCCAGCAGTGTGCTCTTGCAGCTTGGAAGGCCAATGGTATCCTGGGCTCCATCAGAAGAGGAGTGGCCAGCAGGGACAGAGAGGTGATTGTCCCTCTCTACTCTGCCCTCATGAGGCCTCCTCTGGAGTACTGTGTCCAGATCTGGGGCCCGCAATACAAGAAAGATGTAGAACTGTTGGAGAGAGTTCAGAGGAGGGTCATGAAGATGATTAGAAGGCTGGAGCACCTCCCCTATGAGGAGAGGCTGGGGGAGCTGGGCTTGTTCAGCCTGGAGAAGAGACGGCTGCAGAGGGACCTCATTGCAGCCTTCCAGTACCTGAAGGGAGCATATAAACAGGAGGGGATTCAACTTTATAAAAGGGTAGACAATGGCAAGACAAGGGGGAACGGATTAAATATAAAGGAAGGAAGGTTTAAATTAGATATTAGGGGGAAGTTTTTTACAGAGAGAGTGGTGAGGTGCTGGAACAGGCTGCCCAGAGAGGTGGTGGATGCCTCATCCCTGGAAGTGTTCAAGACCAGGTTGGATGGGGCCTGGGCATGCTTGTGCCTAGAGGTTGGTGGCCCTGCCTGTGGCAGGGGTGTGGGAACTCTATGATACTTGGGGTCCCTTCCAACCCATGCCATTCTATGATTCTATGATATGCAATCTGTAATACTAGATAATGATATTATGGCTGAATTTCATCATCCTGTTCTTTTCTGTTTCTAATTAAGGTGAAGTATTTAATTTTAGGCATATGGTTACAAGAGCAATGTAGGTGTATGATATCTTTCTTCTTGGAGAAAATCCAAGGAAAAACGGAGATACAGATATACCCACGTACACAATGTTTTGTGAATTTACACTAAACAGAAATTATTTGGCTCCATAACTATTTTCAGGAATGACAGCTGTCAAAGACATGATGTGGACTTGGAGTTAACATTGACTTAAATATATTTCTTCTTCCAAATACAAATTGACTGTTTTAAAGCTTTTCTTTAAAACATAGGATTTGTTAACAGACAGAAGATGAAAGGCCATGTCTACATGAAATACTACATGTCTACAGAATTTATAGATACAACAGATCAATTTCTGTGTCTTTACAAACCACTTAGCATGCACTTAGATGTAAACATACAAGTAGGCCTGGAATTTGCCTTGCTCATGTAGCTTGCTGTTTAAACATAATATATAAATAAAAACTCAAACCTAACTAACTGAGAGATCATACCTCTCCTGTCTGTCTTCCCCGACACTTACGCATAATAAATGGTAGGAAAGATTCACAGAATCTTTGGATCGGAAAGGACCTCAAGAGATTATCAAGTCAAATCCCACACCTGGAACCCCACACCCGGACTCCATCCTCCCCAGTTCTTTGAGATGTAATTTCATGCCTCAAAAGAGGCCCCAAGACTTCTCATAGTTAGGCCACTTTTGCCCATTTGACTATTAACATTACAGTACTTTTCAACATTTCTCATTTGAATAGGAATATGTTAGTCACACAGGAGAATCTGTGGCTTAAGGTTATCTGTAAAAACAGTCAAATGAGGCTTCTGGTGAACAAAATATCACTCTAATCAGTGATTCACATTTTTAGGGAATATGAAATTTTCTTCAAAAATTTTTTGTTTATGTATTTATTTATTTAATGTATCAGAATTGCCTTCTTTTAAAAGTACCCACAGTACAGTTGTACTCCCTCTGCAATTGCAGACGTCTCTTAAGCATCAGAATCACAGGAGAAAGGGGATACATTTGGTAACAGAAAAGCATATATGTATGCATTGTGTTCAATTTAGATTATCTCTCCATAAGATGGATGTAAAGCTGAATTTGAATTTCTGTGTCCACCATTAAAACACTGGGGAAAACAACTCAAGAGCATTCAAGCTTTTTTCTAGCCAGGCAATCTGTCATCACTGTAAGCACTGCTGTCTGCTCTCCAGTTTTCCACTGCCAATCCTGTGCTCAGTTGCCATCTGCCAGTCCTCACTAATTGCTATCCAGTTTATGCTGCTAGTTACTCATTTTTCTTTCAGGTAACTATCAGTCAAACTTGCTGATGTTTGTGAAATTACCAGGTTTCAAAACACCTCTTAAAGAAAAACTGAAATCTATTTCATTTAGGCTTCTGGTATAATGTTTGGTTTGGGGTTTTTTTTTGATAATTCATATAATGTTAAAAAAAGGTTATAAGGTTTCTATAATTTCAAGGCACATTAACATGTTAGATGTATATAGTGTGCAGAGCAGACTTGAGCTCCTGTCCCTTGCTATGAATGTGTGTGTTACATTTTGCTTCCCTGAGCATACAACTAGGTGTTCCCAATACACGAGGAAAAACTTAAAGGCCAGTAGTACACACTTGGCTACTTGTCCTATCCAGCAAGAAGTCATGGTGTAAATTTTGTAAGGAGTTGATTTGTGGGTTCTAGAGTTCTTGTGTTGCTGCCATTCAGGATTGAGAGAACATGACTTTAGGAACTATTGACAACTGGCAAAAGGATGAAAAAGCTCACAGATTTCTTTCAGTTATCCCAAAAGCTAGACAGACCCTTGGCAGCTCACCTGCTAGGTACTCTGAATTTCACAATCTGTACCTAGATTGCACAGCAGGATTTTCTTTCAAATGGGAATTTGGCAATTTGTGGTCAACTAAAATCTTCTGGTCACTGGTCTCTGCTTTTCATACCCAGAAGGTACAAAATGAGAAAGGGTGTTTTATTTCTTGTACACTATTTCAATTAGGTTTTTAATATTTTCTAGCAGAAAGAACACATTTTATGTTTCTCCTGTGTTAAGAGGTGTACCAGGGCTTCATGCCTTGTGCATACATGATCAGGAGAGATCTGCATGTAATGAACCCAGTTTCCGTTAGACAGTCCCAAAACTCTAAACTAGCAATTGAACATTCTGCATAACTAGTTCTTTAATTTTTATGCATGGATTGTATAATACTATGAGCTTATATACAATAATTTTGCTTTAAACCAGAATGAAATTAAACCTACAGTTCCCAGTACAAATTGTCTTCGCTAATGTGTCATACAGTCTATCCAACCAGAAGAGCTCATCACCCCAGCCTCTAGTGAGGAAGCTCTTAAGCATCTGTATCATGCTTAGGCCAGCAGTCCTGGTAACTCATGACCCTTTCTTGCTTTCGGTCGCTGTGGGAATTAAATATTTTCTTGTCTTCTGCACACAAACTATTTAGGGCTGTTTAGGTTAAATAAACCTGCTGCTGGATAGTTAGACACTAAGAATTACGTGAAATCTTTACTTGAGTAGTAAAGTCAATCTTTCTCTTAATGTGGCAGATTAAAAAAACAACACAGTTTTTGTTTGGTTGGTTGGTTGTTTGGATTATATTTTTTTTGCAGGGAAGTCTGCAAATACTTTTTTCCTGTGCCTGATCACTGAGATGGAGTCATATATTTGGTATTCTGTGGTACCTAGAGATGCAAACTGACCTGAAAAAGGAGTCAAAACCCCAAAGCTTAACTCCATTTCACCCTTACAATCTTAAGTCAACAAATATTGGCACCTAGCTTTGTGTTGCAACCCCAGCTCTTTCCAGAGCTCCAACTGTCCTATCACTTAATTATGAAAAGTACATTGTTCACCGGCTCACCTAAATATTACTTGGGACCTTTATTCATCAGCCCTTTATCTCTGCATATATTGTGAGCAGACCAATTAAATAAAAATGTATAAAGTATTATTATAAGCCTTTGTAAGATCAAGGCCAGTAATAATGACCATCTATAAGATAGAATTCCACAATCTAACTCAATATCTTTACACTTTTAAGAAAAATAAAAACTTTGGTAGTACCTTTCAAATGTCATTCTTCATGTAGTATTGTATGGAAAATAAGACTATCTTCTATGGTGCAAAAGACTATTCTGTCCCTGTTGATTTCAAGCTATCGAAAGATAAAGAATTTGCTATGTGTCTTGGCAGATGCTGTAACATTTACCAGTTTGATATATCAAAATTATCTATGTTGTTGGAAAAACTGAATCTGTCTTGATTGAATTTCTACCAACTATCATCTCTTGAGCTCCTTTACGTAATCATTGTTGGTGAAGTATCTGTGAAGATACTTGTTTAAAACACTTGAGACCCTGATAATCTAAACATGTCAAGCTTTCTACATCTTTTACTGAAAAATTTTCTTGAAGCCAATGTATTATCTTTCAATGACTTTTTTTCACTAAATGTAATATTTCATCATGCTTACTAAAGTATGGATTTTCTACCATTACTTCACCACTTTCACTAGCAGTTTCAAGCAACTGAAGTTCATTCAAAATTTCAAAAACATTCAGTACATTTTACTGGATGTTTTTCTGTTCATTACCCTTTGTCTCCAAGCCTGCAGGATCCTAATTCCTTTTTGCAGGGAGTTGTCCAGAGTCATTGCTTCTCAACTTATAATCACCATTCTGAAAGACGGTTTATTTTCTTCTTCTTGAAACAGTTTGTCCCTCTGCAAGACGGTACTGTAAGGATAGCAATAGAAGTGTATAAAAT
>VZTU01014488.1:17882-28182 GCA_013400835.1 Zapornia atra | reverse complement strand
CCACACCACCACACTCCTCCTCAGTAGCAGGTCACTGATGAGGGAAGAATCCAGCACTCTTAACGGTGTTTCATGGCAGGTATTAATGATATCCAAGTTACTTCAGTGCTTTAATTACACTTCCTGAGAAAGGTGGTTTCCCCACTTGAGTGCAGTCTGCAGTGTGATTTCTTCATAACAATTAAAACTAGTATTTCAAAACCACAGCACTGGATTTAAATCCACGCCTGCATATTCCCAGGTGAGCTTCCCAGTGTGAGAGGAGTCCCACGTAACCCTCTGGAATGGAGAGGTCTGGGAAGAGAGGATCCACATCTCAAGTGGTGCCCGTTTCACTTGTGGAATATTGTGTTTACTGCAGAGAAAAACGAACTCTGGTAAACTGACAGCACGTGGATCAAAAGGACTCTGATCAGAGGGGTGCTGAAGGAACAGGAGCCACTACAAAATGTACAAGACATACAGAGATTTTAGGGGGAGGTGCTTCTCTTTCTGTATTCAAGATTCAAGCTGAATTAAAGGAGGATTTTCTTCAGTGGGTAGAGCTTAAGGAAATAAATTGTCATATTAAAATTACGTAAGGCTGGACAGGCTCTAATGCCAAACAAATGTGTATCCATTTGCAGGATGGAACACTTAGCCCGTTATAGCTGAATGTGTACTGAAATTCAGCTGGATAAAATCCCCATTTTCAGCACTTCCTTATCTTGATTCCTTGTTTTTCATCTTCTGATGCTTCTGTAACGGCCGAGAAGGAATTTTGCTGAAGTCTTATGAGATGAAGATCGGGTGGTGTCTGAATACTGCTTTTAAATCAAAAAGTTATCTTCAGAATGAGANTAGTGGCCTGGAGCATCTCCCCTGTGAGGAAAGGCTGAGAGAGCTGGGGCTGTTCAGCCTGGAGAGAAGACGACTTAGGGGGGACCTAATTAGTGTTTATAAATATCTTAGGCAGGGGATGCAGGGGGAATTGGCCAGCCCCTTTTCAGTGCTCTGTGGGGACAGGACAAGGGGCAATGGCTGTAAACTGGAGCACAGGAAGTTCCACACCAACATGGGGAAGAACTTTTCCCCAGTGAGGGTGACAGAGCCCTGGGACAGGCTGCCCAGGGGGTGTGGAGTCTCCTTCTCTGGAGATATTCCAGCCTCATCTGGATGCTGACCTGTGCAGTATGAGCTAGGGAGCTGCTTTGGCAGGGGGGTTGGACCCGATGAGCTTTCAAGGTCCCTTCCAACCCCTGTGATTCTGTGAATTAACGTACTACATAAAAGGATGTGTTCTCTTTTATTGTCACAGAATGCTTAAACACGTAAAACAAGCATTTAAGTTCAGTATTTCTCCACTCAAGTAGGGATGATCTCTAATTTTCTCGTCATCAGCTGAGCTTTCATATCTGTTTCACACCAATACTTAATAAATAAACCACAGGATGCTGCAGTTTGCACCAACTTCTGCAGGGGAGGGTGGAGGGGTGGGGGGGAGGAGGAGGAGGAGGAGGAAGCAGCTTTCAGTGTTTAAAGATGTGGAGATAGTTGAGTCATTGCCTCTGAATATGTGTTGAAACATTATTCACATATCAGGACTTCTCTTACTTTCGTTCTGAGTGGCTGCAGTTCACAGCAGCAGTCAAATGATATTCGCACAGAGCTGTTGCTACCAGCTCGAGGTGAGCAGAACTGAGGAGCAGTTGCCAGCTCGGGAGGCTAATTCAGGTTTGCAGGGACCTTTATGGAGCAGAAGATGTTCCAATCCCTCCTGTGATACTGTTTTTGATAGGTGAAAGCTGGAGGAACTTCTCCACTTGGACCTGGTAAGGTAGGAATTGAGGGGTCTGGGGTTTTTTATAAGGTCTGACGTGCTCTGGTAGAGTCTTGCATCCGCCCTGCTCTAAAATGTAGGTGATTTAAAACTCTGTTTTGGAAAATAACTGCTTGCTTTTGATGGGGACTGCGTGACCTTGGTGGGTAATTCAGAGTGAGGGAAACTGTTCCTTCATCCTGGAGCAGGAGAATCTTGGGAGGGAGGCACGGCTTGCTCCCAGGTAGAGTGCTGCCTGCAGCAATCCTGTGTGCCAGAGGCTTTTCTGACGTCCCACCCTTCCCATTCTTTTGCTGAGTTCTCCCTGTTAATGGAAGAATCTGTTTATTTGATCCCTTAGGGGTTTGGTAGCTTAAAGACCATTGTTCTTCCACTGAGCATCTCCTGGATTTGTGTGGATTTTGTGTTAGCAGAGCCTCATTCCTTAATGGTAGTCAAAGATACTGAAATATCTAGGCAGCACAGGGTCAAGTAAACCAAGCTTTGACCATAAAATCAGAATCTTACTTTACAAATGTTTTTGCCACCTGTATTGACAGACCCACATCACCTTCCTAACGTGGGTCTGTTGAACTGTGAGTGCCACAAGGCCTGAGGAAGTTCCTCTGAGAAGCAGTTTGGTGTTGTTTTGCTGGTAGCGACACCATGGCTGGCTGTTTGCTACCAAATTAATTAGAAACAGTTCAAATGCCACGCTTGGGTGGTTGTGCTTCCCAAAATTGGAAGTAGAAGTTGGTCCTATAACTTAAATATCAAGCTGCTTGTGAATAACCTGGGTTACATCAAGTGTGCACCTCTTTATGTATAAAACTCATTATGATTAATAATAATTAAGTTAGGAATATTTTAGTATGGCTTTCTGTATGAAAAAGCAGACACTTTTTAAAGATAGTGACTGAAGGTGATGTTTCTTTGAGGGGATGATGCCTATGGCATGTATGTTGGCTTCAGGTATTCATCCCATTCTGAAACGGAGGCAGCTAATTGCTCTCAGATCATCCTTGATGTGGATGTGACACCTGTCTCAGGCTCCCAGTTGGGTTTTCCTTCGTGTGCTGAGCTTGACACAACTTGCAGTGTAATTCTGCACTCTTCAGGCAAGTGGGAGAATTCTTGTGCAGGTTTCCTCTGCAGATGATGGGGGTGCTGGCTGTCAGAAATTCGGGTGGTGCTGGAGCTGCCTGAGGCTTAGCCTTTGGGAGAGAAAATAGGGGAGGAAATGCAGACATGATTTTAATGCTTCACAGTTGAACAGTTTCAGCAATTTGAGGCTTATTTTGGAGAGAAAAAGGTTTGCAATTTTTGGATTTTCAGTGTATTTTCATCCTCTCACAGGCTGCTTTTATTTCCCCTTTTACTTTGTGCCTGCACCGTGTGCTCATGAGCGCAACTGTGTGGTACTGACAAAAACGTGCCCAGCACATCCAACTTCCAATAATCATCTTAAAACCAGAGCAGCAGAGGAGTGCTCATTCTTTTTGCTTGTCCTGGGAATGGAATAGTTCTTCAGATGGAAGTCATACCCAATTTGTTTCGCTTATCCTGATAAAAGAAGCAGGGTTTTTTCCTATTTAAAAAAGATTCTGGTCTTGGGGTTTTTAGGTCTTGAGTATCTTCAGGGACACTCTCTGGGCAAACTGCTCCAGCACTGACCAGCCTCACACAGAAAGAAAAAAACCCAGCTGTTTCTCATGTTTAGCATGAGCTATTTGCCTCTTCTTTTACAGGGCACCACTGAGAAGAGCCTGGGCTGGTGCTGTGCACACAGGTTAGACCCCCTTCTTGGGCAGGGAAGTCCCCTTCTCCAGGCAGAGTGGCCCCAGCTCACCCGGGCCCTCCTCAAAAAGATGCTCTGATCCCTTCATCATCCTTGGGATGAGTTGGCTGACCTGCTGCAGCATGGCTGTGTCTTCCCAAAGCCAGGCAGACCCTGTGCTGCAGATGTGGCCTCACATCTGGGGGAGAGGTGTTGAATGACCTCCTAATACAGAAAAATAAGCTGGTAGAAAGGAGGAGGGGTCATGGAAAAAAAATTCCCTTGAACTTAATTTTTTTTCTAGGGTTTTATTTTACACTCAAAACATGTTTTAAAGCGTTACTCTCTAACAAATCCATCAAGGCCCTGCACACATTCAGTACACTTTAAAAATCTCCTTTCAGTCAGAAGTGATGGTTTTGTAAACAGGTGTGGGAAATTCTGGTAACTAGAGACTGAGGCCAACAACCAGCTCCATGTTCCCATGGGGTATCTTAGCCTGCTGGCATTTTTTTCCACAAGTAAGATGGATAATCTGATAATAAAATTTAATTCAGAAATATTTTGAGTACTATTTGTTATTAAGCAATTAATGAAGAGTGGTATCCTCCTATCCTCAGAAAGACCTTTCTCCCTTGTGACTCCAGGCTTTCCTCACAAGCAGTTTTTGCCCAGTTTGCCTCTAAGATAAAGTGGATGAAGGGGAAAGGGCAGGGAATGAGATTAGGGAGGAGGATGCTGTGACAAACATCTGTGGATTTGACCAGACCCCTTTGAATTTCAACATAATTCCCATTCTTTTTAACAGCCCTCCTTCCAGGGATTATCCAGGAAACGACTGAGATGCACATGTGGCTAGGGCGAATTAAGCATGTCAGCAGTGATGCAAAGAAAGCCTCTCCTGTGGGAGCCTGCTTACATTTGAGACAGCTCTAATTACCTGGGAACATCCATGGGATTTCTGGCAAGCTGTCTGCCTGGGGAAGAATTCAGGTCTTCTCTCTTCTACTTAGTTTGACCATATGTTGAAGAACTCCCTAGTCAGCAGCGATGAATGAGGCCAACCTGTAGCCACCACATCCAGTGCTGATGCTTTAGGAGAAGGAGGTTCCTTCTCTGGCTGAAGTTTGAGCCACAGCACTTCATTTCTCCAAGTCCCCGACCTCAGTTGGGCTTAAAAAATCAGTATATAGGGGTCAGTTGATTTGTTTATATCTTTACCTTCTGTTTTACCTTCTTGAACTGGCATTGTGTCTCCCTGTGTGGGATTCGCTGTGAGGCTAAGTGACAGAAACACCGATCTCCTCCCTGGCTGATGGGACATCAGCGTGGGTGTGGTGGGACAGCAGGTCCTCTGCCTGCTCAGCCCTGGGATGAAAGACTTCAGCAGGGGCTGCTGGTCAGCAGATGGAATTCATGCCAGGGTTTGGGGTGTGGGGGTGCCTGTCCTTTTGGTTTCTCCTGAGCCCCTCTCTAGGTCTTGTCCCACACTCCTCCGGTGGCAGCGCTGGGCAGGGGCCACGCTCACGCAGCTGTAAGATGGAGCCCCGTGGTGTTCATGCAGGGAGGATGAATAATCTCACAATATTTAGGTGCTTTGCTGAGGTGAGGAAGTTCAGAAGGCCAGGTTAGATGAAGCCCTGGACAACCTTGTGTAGCTCCAGGCCTGGAGGTTGGTGTCCCTGCCTATGGCAGGGGGGTTGGAGCTCTGTGGCCCTTGGGGTCCCTCCCAACCCAGACCAGGCTGTTATTCTAGGAAGGTGAGCAGTTGCCCCCGAATGGTGACAATCAGTTGGTTTTGTTGTCCCCATTCTAGGAAGAGTTTCTTAAAACTAAGGGTTGGTTAGAGTGATAATGGTTCAAATATGCTTCATTACTGGTGGTGTAACCTAAGAATAGTTTCCAGCACTTGCAACATTTTGGATCTCTTTGGGCATCATTGTAAATTAGACTATATTTACAAGTTGCTGATGGATCAGATCTGTATCTCTTTGTGCGTTGAGAAGTCTTCCTGAAGAGTCAATCTAGAACTGTGAGCTGCCCCCATAGAGGACTCAAGGACTAAACCAGCTAGTAACTCCCATTTTCCTCACCTGTCTCCAGCTGATGAAGCTCTGCTAGCAGACCGTGCTATCTGTTGGACAATTCCAGATCTGAACAGGCTGGGCCCATGGGCTGAGACCAAGGGGATGAGGTTTAACAAGGCCAAGGGCAGAGTCCTGCACATGGGACTGAACAGCCCCACGCAGAGCTACAGGCTGGGGGAGACTGTCTGGAGAGCTGTCAGGCAGAGAAGGATCTAGGGGTGTTGGGTGACTGCAGGTTGACACACAGCCTCGGGTTAGGAGGGCTCTGAGAATCATCAAAGGGTCGGCATCGTTCCTTGGAGAAGGTCAGGCATGGTAGTACACACCTTAATAAACATGTAAAATATAAAATGTCTTTTTTTTTTTAGAATAAGAGCCTATCTCTGGAAATTACCAAAAGTGCTAGTAAACCTTTTGAGGGAAAATGGCCTAAATTTGCTCTTGTGTCACCTGAGCAGCTTCGTCCCTGCTTCACTGCCCAGCAGACAGCCATTCCCTCAGGAGGCTGCCTGCCTTTCCTCTGGTTTTCTTTCTCCTGTGATTAGTTATTCATGACAGCAGGGGTTTGTTCTGGAGCTGGGAGCTCTGATACCTCTGAGCTGAGGAATGCCCCCAGGGAAGCACTTTCCTGTTCACATGGCATTCCCTGAAACCTGCCCTTAAAGGAACGAGGGTGCTGCTGGAGGCTCCTGCCTGGCAGTAGATACACTGCTTGGGATGGGTTTGCCTCCACCCAGGAAATGAGCCTGGCTCTAGTCTGTGGGATCTGTCCCTTCTGTTTGCAAAGGTATTTATTTCCCCCACCTCTGATACTTGATAAATTGATTCTAGATGCAGATGGGTTCTGTGTTGGAAGGGACCCCAAGGATCACAGAGCTCCACCCCCCTGCCATAGGCAGGGACACCAACCTCCAGGCCTGGAGCTACACAAGGTTGCCCAGGGCCCCAGCCAACCTGGCCTGGAACACCCCCAGGGATCCAGGGGCACCCACCCCCTCTCTGGGCAGCCCCTTCCAGCCCCTCACCACTCTCTCTGCAAAGAACTTCCCCTCAGTCTCTCCTCTCCCCCTTCCCTCCTCCAGCTTCACTCCATCCCCCTTGTCCTGCCAGTCTCTGCCCTTTAACAAGCCCATTCCCCTCCTGTTTCTCTGCTCCCTTCAGGGACTGGCAGGCTGCAGTGAGGTCCCCCCACAGCCTTCTCTTCTCCAGGCTGACCCAGCCCAGCTCCCTCAGCCTCTTGATGGGGATGCTCCAGCCCCCATTTTCACAGGATTTCAGGACCTTGCTGAGACATTCTGAGCAGATCATTTTCTCTCCTTTTTCATTGTAGAGCAGTCAGTGATGGAGCTGAAATGTGAACAGTTTGTTTGGTCTCTGGAAGATGGGCATCACTATCTGCACCGGGTATAACAGGCAAACAGTGAGGTTTGCCATTAGAGGTCTGAGCATCCTCTTTGTGCTCAGCCCAAAATGACCACTGGTACTCCTCTTTGCAGACCATACTCCACCTCACACCCGATTTCTGTCCTAGGAACTGTGGGTGTGTATCAGGATCGAGTTAAGGAACACTAGACCTACAGTAGGACTTCCAGGCTGATTCCAACCTCTCATCTCACCACCTTTGTGTCCACCCTGGATCTTGTGGTTTCTACCATCCCCAACTGCTTCTCAGGGCTACAGAATGACAGTATGGACTTGCTGCCAACACTGGGGTCTCCATGACATTCTTGAAAGGCCTGAGCAGCAAAATCCATCCCTGCAGTTGTGAAAACGTTCACCTAAGTGAAGAGCTGCAGTCGTGTGTCATGGGACCGTGGTCTCACGTTTCAGCATCAGCTGTCATTCTTAGTGTGGAATTCTGCTTTTTTGGTCATTTGGTAACATAAATAATTAGCTATAGCTTGGCTGTGGCAGCTTCTATCTTAGGAAAACATCCTTTTTTTTTTTTTCTGTTCTTAAAAAGATTTTTTGCAGAGGTTAAGGCAATTTTAAAGTGTCGTGCAACAGTTCTGGGCTTTGCCAAAGGTGGAAAGAAAAGCCAATTATTTCAGGAATGGCTTCTTTCAGACTCTTACACCTAATGGCATTACACATCTTTTCAATATGGAAGACCTACTTTTTGTCATACTCAGAAAGCTTGAAGTTACTCCTTATCTGGCATCTTGTGGGGCAGACTGAGGTTCTCATCCCCCAAGATGCTCAGATAGGGACATCTGGATAGGGGGCTGCAGAAGATGTGCGTGGTCATTGCTGTACATCCCATTCCTGTATCAAAAACTATGCAGGGGATGCCTGCTGAATTAAGGACCTTTCATGAGCAATACAAAGGCTGTAAGGCTGTGGGGTGGTTTTTGCAAAGAATAATGTGCATAAACACATCAGCACAAGTACCTGTCTTACATGTTTATAATCCTTCACAGTGAAGACCAGAAGTTGCACAGTTAGCACTTGACCTTCTCATTGCAAGGTTCTTCTTGATGTTATTTGTTACATGACTTGTACTGGATTTTGGGTTAGGAGTTTCTGGACATAATCTTCACCTGCTTGACTGTTGGTGGTAGGAGGCCTTCCTGTGGCCAGCTGGTACAGAGAAAGTTAAAGGAAGAAAGGCAGTTGGAGGCCCTTGGTCTTTTTTAGATTCTTCACTTCCATAGTGGAGAATCCTGCTCTGTGGTTTTTTGAGTGTTGACTTCACAGATGAAGGTGAATTTAATTTCCACTTTTTGGGAGCATTTTCTTCAGATCAAACCAAAGCGATCTCGATGATAATTGCTGCCTGCAAAAATCAGCACACCCAAGTCCTTCTCCTCAGGGCTGCCATCCTTCCATCCTTCCATCCCCCCCAGCATTGCCCCAACCCACAGGCAGGACCTGGCCCTTGGCCCTGTTGAACTCCATGCAGCTCACACAGTCCCACCTCTCCAGCCNTTCCCCCCAATCTCTCCTCTAACCCTTCCCTCCTCCAGCTTCACTCCATCCCCCTTGTCCTGCCAGTCTCTGCCCTTTCACAAGCTGATTCCCCTCCTGTTCCTCTGCTCCCTTCAGGGACTGGCAGGCTGCAGTGAGGTCCCCCCACAGCCTTCTCTTCTCCAGGCTGTCCCAGCCCAGCTCCCTCAGCCTCTCTTTGTAGGGCAGGTGCTCCAGCCCTCTAATCATCCTTGTGGCTCCTCTGACCCCTCTCCAACAGCTCAGTGTCACTGGAAAACTGGCTGACGGTACCTGCTTAATTTATCCCTGATCTCCTCTGTAGTCTTATTCAGAAGGGAATTATGTACAACACATCCCTCCCTCCACCTTCAGCAGCAGCTTCTCCTGAAAAGGCAGCTGCCGTGGAAAGGGATTTGACCTGTTGTGAATGACTGTACAGTGCTGGGGAGGCCACGGGGGTTTCTCTACATCAGCCCCCACTGTGAAAGCTGTTGGAAAGGGACCTGCTCTGGACTGCTGTGTCCTGGTTTCATGAAGAAGCATCCTCAGCCAAAAACATGTTAAAACAAACGGCTCCAGAGGAAAACAAAATGCTGTGGTCTGTGTTCAATACAAGGCTCAAAGCAGCCGAACGCTTAGCTAAAACCAGCAGTCATCCTGGAGTGCTGGGCCAAAACAGGTGGTTTTAAAGACCATAGATTGATACTTGATGATTCTGTACTTACAATCTTGATCAAACTCTACAAATTCAAACTCAGGAGCCAAAATAGCAAATACTAGGCTTTTTGAACTTCTGTCTTCCAGAAAGGAATTGCTCATCAATAATAGATTAAACAGGTTTGAACTTCTCCAAGCAGTACCAGGTAAGAGGAAAAAAGGTGGTAAAATGTGTTTGTACTTTCAAAAAAACCTGTTATCAGCTAGAAAGAGGTTGAGGCAATATACTGTTAAGGATGAAAAGAGGAATAAGAGTTGGAAAATGCAGCAGAGAATTATCTGCCTTAATGTGTATGTAAAACAAAGATGTTCTTCAGTCCTTGAAAAGCTTACAGCCTAAATCTCTGTGCTCCCATTCGTCGTATGTAGGTGAACTGTTGTGTCAGTAAGAAACAGGGAAACCCCAGAAGGATTTGTCATGATTACAGCAGTTGTTTTTTCACAGAAGAGACCAGATGAGAGCTTTTAATTTGTGTCATAACCAATTGGTGGGGTGGGAGGTGGGGGGGGGGCAGGATGGAGTGTAGCAACACAGGGAAGGAAGCTGTGGTTGCTTGATTCAAGAATAAATTTATAATCTTGGTGGAGAAGGGATTACTGGTTGTTATTTTCTGTTTGCTGCAGAAGTGAGATTTCAGAGTACGTTTGAATGAGTGAGTGGCAGTGGCCTGAGCTTTCCATCCCCAAAGCAGGATATGCAGACAGATGGAAGGAGGAACAACTTGGTGGGATCTCTCCGGCTGCTTTGTCAATATTTGTTTGGTTTCCTTTGCCAACAGACAGCGTTAGTGCTGAAAAAAGAGATTTGAATAGGTATGGAGAGATATGAATAGATAGGGATAACTTCCCAATACCAACGCTCAATATGGTAACCTGCTTACAGCTTTTGTTGTTATTTATACATCCAGTCGCTGTGTTTTCAGAAGGAAGCGTGGCAAGCTGTTGATAGGAATCACTATGAAAAGGAACATTTGCTTTATTTGAGGTTGCTGT
>VZTU01014487.1:38864-53369 GCA_013400835.1 Zapornia atra | reverse complement strand
CCTCGCAAAACCACGACAGTGTTCCACAGCTCAAACCTAGTAGCTCCTTTGTGAAGAGCATATTCATGGTGTGCACTCGCTGATCATTTATACTCTATGAACTAGAATTGTGATTACATTTCTGATTATATTTTTAGGAAGTTGACTCTGAACTTGTTTCTGGCCTCCATTGCCTCTGGCATGAATTTTAGTAGTCTTAAACTTTATAGAATTTCAAACTGGAAAAAGTATAGATTTACAATATTTCAATGTCTGTCTTCTGTCCTATCATGAATTCTATAGTTATTAGTAGAAAGAGAAGTTGCATTAGCATTCCCTTTTGCAATTTCCTGTACTTGACTACATGCTTCACTGTGAAGGTCATAGTTTCAAAGATGATTCCTTGATTTGGGGAGTATACAGCTATAGCTGTTCATGTAATAAACATGTTTGCAGTCAGATACGTACACAATGCCTATAGGCTTAAAATTAAAGTTTGAGCCAAAGCTGCCAAATTTGTCATCCTAGAATCTCATCAAATATCCCTTATGCCCTATCTTTCTCACCTGAAAAAAAAATTCCATGTAATGAGTTCACGTTTATTCCCTTCTTCTTCCCCCTTCTCTCGCTCCTAAGTCTATCTAGAGCTTCCAGGAATACTTACTGTAAATTTGAATTAAGCTGTGCTGTGGTAAATGTAGGCATATATAGTAAGTTACAGCTGCCTTCTTTTCAAGTTTAATTCATATTCCAAACATGCATCAACCAACTCTTGAGTTTGCCACTAAAATAAGGATTAAGTATTCATTTGGCATGCTTATCATATGCTGGCTACTGCTATGCCAGGGGAACCAGCTGGACTGTGGAATAAAAATCTCATATTGGATTTTCCCAAGGACTTTTTCTTTAAAGAAACAAACAGAAAAAAACAGGGGAAAAAAACCCAAAAAAACCCCCAAACCCACCAAAAAACAATACAAATGCTAACAGTGTGGGATGGAAAATGTGTTTGTCCTTGCTGCTAGAATCACCTATCCTCACATTTAAACCCACTGTTTTTGAAGACATATGATTTATTCTGACATGAAATTCCTAAGACCTGCAGCAGTTTTAGTTGCTTCCATTAGCACATGAAACACTGACTGAAAGTCTCAGTGTTATACAGATGGTGCATTTTAACTGGAGCCCATCGTATTTTATTCCTTTTATAAAAATCCACTAATTCACAACACCTTTACCTGAAAAAAATCCCCAAAAAAACCCCAAAACCACCCCCATCCAAACAAAAGCCACCCAAAATCACCCCCAGAAGCCCCAGCTATTAGAAGGTACTGCAATTTCTTTCCTTGTGGAAGCTTTCCAATAGTTAAAACTGTCTTCGTTTTATGCCTCTGAGCTACAGTATGTAAAAGTCAGTCCTACTAAGATATAATTAGAAGTGTAGGATAATTCTAATGCTGTTTTACAACTGATGAAATCTGCTTCAGCTCTGTCTACCACCTGATTACCATGGAAACCATTGCTGCCCAACAGAGTAATTCTGATCAAAAGGATTTATTATTAATCTTCCCAGTCAAGGGTGGATGGAGATTTGGACAGCTTATGTTAAAGATTCTGGTACAGGCTGAAAGGTTCAGTAAGGGTAAATATTAATTCTTAGTGTGTTAGAGAGCAAGAGTGTTTTGTTATGAGACAAGTACAACTGGCTGTCCAAAAATCAGATATTAACAGATTGCAATATCAGCTGTACAGCATCCAGGACTTGGACATAAATAAAGGTAGTTTTCTGGATGGTAAGGAGCCGCAAGAAAAGCTGACATGAGAAAATTAACTGTCTGTTTCAAGGATACTCAAACGCTAGTTTAAGACCTAGTGCTGGAATGAAAAAAGTAGTAAGAATGTTGTATGCAGGTTAGTGTTTAGACAGGTAAATAGCTACTTTGCCAAAATATACTCAGAAAACATGCTTTTGTTTTTTTCTTTCTAAAAACTGTGTTTGACAGTAGTCATGGGTTGTCATAAATTTTGAATCTAAACATTTTACAGAGGTTTGAGAAGAGGGCATAGAAGGCTATATCGAACTGCTTTTCAAACAAACAGCATTTTATGTTTATAGTAATACTGTCAAGGTATTACTATAAGGGCCATCATTTTATAGGAATTCCCTATGTCTTGAACCAGGTACAAAGTGATCAGAATTTGGTGTTTCTAGATTTGAGAAGCTTTTCAGTTCACAAGTATACCATATGTATACTGTACACCAGTGCCACCAAAACCATAATACTTGTACATTAAAATGGCACAATTCCAATTTTCCCATGGTTCATATTCCAAAAAAGCTTAAAAAAAAAAAAAAGCCAAAAAAATCACAAAGTTGAAGTGAAGAAACAATGGATGAGAAATCTGTATGGAAAACAATCATAATTTTGTTGTGCTTTATGTAAAACAAAAAAGTGTTTTTTACCTTTTTATCAGTAAATAAATGTTATTTTACCTCTTTCACCTCTCCTTTAATAGAGGAAAGACTATTAGTCACTTAGCTCCCAGTGAACTCTGTTACAATGAAATATAATATTAAGATATTTAGCACTTAGTTGTCTCATCAAGGTATTCTTCCAGGCTTTCTCTGTAGACAATGGAGATAGGTACCTTCAGACAATGATTTAATTTGATCTTAAAACAGTTTTATTAAACTAAATTTCAAAGTGGGTTTCATTTCCTTTAAGTATAAAGGAAATGTAAATATGTTCAGCTTAGTTTTAGATTACTAACTTAGGTAAATGAATCTTGCACTTGAGAAATTTCGCAAATGACAGAGTGACTTGGTGATTAACCATTTGTTCTGTTTTTTTGATATTGCCCTGGTGTCTTTAAAAAAAACCAAAACACCACAGGCCGGACTGGTATAAGCATTCAGCTGCTTATCATTTTCTCTGTAGAATAGGTCAGAAGATTAATATTGAGCTGGGATGGAAAGCTGTTGGGATCATTGTCAGTATAGCAATGTACTAAAGCCACGCTAACAGGATTTCTGGGTTTCCTTTTGCGGTTTTTTGTGTGTGTATGTGTGACTGGATTAATATTGACTATGTAAACATAATTATTTTCCTGGATTTTGTATAAATAAAAAATTAAGAAGGAAATATTTTGCCTAGCCTAATGACTTGAAAGAGGAGAGGAAGTACTGATATATTGGAAGCCAAAAACATGGAAGGAATCTGGAACTCATCATTGTACTTTATAATATCAGACTCTCAGTCTCTCAATGGGAAATAAAACAGGACTTCTTTCTTACTGTCTTCACCCTTGGTGCCCAATTAAGAGCCTTTTTGGTTCCAGATGAAGATTTGGCAGGTCTATGGTTTTGGCCACAATGTGGTGAGGAGTGTAATGAAAGTTAAAGTTAAATTAGAGTTCAGCACCTGTGGCTGGCTTGGCTCTGTGTTAACAATTGACACGAAGCCAAGGCAGAGCCAGAGTGAAAATCTTCTAACCTTGCTTCTTAGCAGCCAAAGTCACCTTAAATATCAGCTCATTCATATATCTTTTCTCATTTCTATAGTCAGCTCCAATGCTTTGAATTCCATCTTCCTCAAAGGGACAAACAAGGACCTTGGCATGTTTCTACTACCACAGGTTTGGCTGAAAGGATTTTGCAGGTTGAAGACAAATTTACTTTCTAAATGGTGGTTATTGAACTTTATTGTGAGTCACACTATCATTTTTTGTTAAAATCTTTTTTGACATCCTATTGAATGAAAATTTTAAAATTATTTTTATTTGTATGTCTGTGAAGTATTTCAAGAGTTTTTAAGTTTTGTAGTCTGCATTTAATAAAACTGTTGAGGTTTAACCCCAGCTGGCAGCTGAGCACCACGCAGCTGCTTGCCCTCTCACCACAGTTGGATGGGGGAAAGAATTGGAAAAATGAGAAAACTCGTGAGCTGAGTTAAAGACAGTTTAAGAAGTAAAGCAAAAGCCATACATGCAAGCAAGGAATTCATTCACCACTCCCCATGGGCGGGCAGGTTTTCAGCCATCTCCAGGAAGGCAGGCTCCATCACATGTAATGGTTACTTGGGACCACAAATGCCATCACTCCAAATGTACCCCTCTCCATCTTCCTTCAGCTTCATATGCTGAGCATGACATCATATAGTATAGAATATCCCTTTGGTCAGTTGGGGTCAGCTGTCCTGGCTGTGTCTCTTCCCAAGTTCTTGTGCACCCCCAGCCTACTAACTGCTGGGGCAGTGTGAGAAGCAGGAAAGGCCTTGACTCTGTGGAAACATTGCTTAGCAATAACAACATCCCTGTGCAGTCAACACTTTTTTCAGCAAAAATTCAAAACATAGCTCCATACGAACTACTGTGAAGAAAATTAACTCATACCAATCAAAACCAGTACAAAAACTAAGACTCCTAAAATACTCCAAGAAGAAAGTAAGAACTATTTACCTCAGAATAGCCATTTTTATGAGGCCTACTCTACTTTCAAAGAATGGGTAATACCTGTTTTTCAAAATTGCTGTGAATAAGTCAAAGCAGATGCTCCAAGCTAGCTCTCTAGCGTAAGAAAAAAAAATCCACTTATTAACTCTTTTTGGTTGGTTTGTCTCAGTCTCATTGTAGTTGTCCCTCTTTGAACTTTTAAAGTATGTTCTGGAACACGATCTTTATTCTTTTTCAGAAATGGATTCTCTGAATCCTTCATTTTATGTAAATCAATATACTCCCAAAAATGAAGTAGGTACTTTTAGAGAGCAAAAAGCAATGGTATTTATCTTACAGGCAGCATCTATGTCTGAGCTACCTATCTACATTCTGATTACAGGCTACAGAAGTAAAAGGCAGTTCTAGCTATAATTTGTCTTATCCTAAAGCAGATATCTAAGACATCAAATAAATTTTATGCTAACAACATCTGTTTCTCTCCATTGACTATAAAAGAAACTATACTGATTAGCTCTGTTGCCTACATTGTAGTTTTGTTTCAAATAGATAAGATTAATTGTACCCGTGTTGTCTCTATGGTCTAATGTTTTGACTATTCATCTGGAAACAGATGGGGAGACTCAACCCCCTTGGAAAGACTGTAACGGGCCCACAGAATGATGATGATACTTTACAGAGAGATTAGATTAGTAGTAGAAAATGGCTGGGTAGCCAAGTATACTAACTTGAGCAAAGTGTGGTACTGAAGGCAAATGTTCAGACGACATGTTGAGAAAAACACAGTACCTTTAATTTTCTCTTATTAAATACATGTAATTCTTGAAAAAGTCTCTAAAGCTAAAACTATGCCATTTAATTACTTAGTTTCTTTACTATTACTTTTATTTTCTTAGCAAATTTGTGTATATGCAAGGCCTATTAAAAATAAAGTTAGTAATTTCTTGGTTCTTTCCGTACTTGTATTGCTTTCAATTTTAAGGATGATTACATTTCAGAAATGGTATGTGTGCAATAAAAGAGTTATGCAATACTTTCCTTTGACAGTATGAAAATATATAATTGATATTCATTGAATACATGCATATAAGTATTTATCAATGTATATATTCAACCACATAATCCATAGGCAAATGTATACTTTTGGTGTAGGTATATGTTTATGTATCTGTTACCTTTCCATCTGAAAAATGGGACCTATAGTAATAGTCAAGACAAATGGTTTCCTATCACAGTAAAAATATTTACGTTTATATGCTTAATTTGCATTATTATATTATTTTAATCTTCATCTTAATATCTTTTTAAATGTGTCTCTACCATTATGCACTGGGAACTTACTTTGTTTCTATTTCATTTTTTGGGGTTGTGGGTTTTGGCTGTTGATTGGAGGTTTTGGTGGGGGATTTTATATCCTGTTTTTTAATTCATTGATTTCCAGGTTACCCTAGGGAATAATGTATATTATCTGCTGCCTCTACTTTGAGGCATTTTTCCTAGGTAAATAAACATTAAACACAAAATTAACAAATTTGATCTAACTGGAGGAAACAAAGGTACTATAAACTTACTTAAATAGGAAATCTGGGGCACTATAATGTAAATCATGCTTAAAATGTGTGTTGAGGCACAGATCTGCTTTCATTCATATGCAAATATTATGTATTTGATAGAGAAGGAATTGGGTGGTTTATTACCTATTAAGATTTATCTGTCCTATTATAGCTACAGTCCAGAGGGTGGAATGCTACAGAGAAGATCTATTAACACAGCTGACTAAAAAAAAAAAAAAAAAAAAAAACAAAAATTAGAACTGAAACTTTAGGGTTCCTTCCACAGTTTTCAAGTCTGTAGTTCAATCTGCAACACCATACCTCTATTAAAGCCTCTACTGAAGAAATACTGCAGCAAAATTTTGCCTCTAGAAAGGGAAGCACAATTCTTGCTATTCAGAAATACAGAGTTGAGACCACATTGTGCTTTAGAAAATCATAGCTGTCATTTTTTTACACTCTTGTTCATAAAGGAAAGTAAACTATCCCACTTGTGGATATATGACGCATTGCTTCTTTCTGCTCTAACTCAGCTGCGCTAGGCATTTCCGGGTGACAGCTGAGTAAAAGCTATGCCTGTGTCTCCATCCACTCATTCCTACCTCTCCCAGATCTTCGGAAAAAGTTGCAGCCTATAGAGATGTCTTTTATAAAAATCTTTGGGTTCATTTTACCCTTTTTTGGCCTGCATGCTAACGCAGGTAATAGTAGCAGTTTTGTCTGTAGGCTCAAAAGATGAATACAGATCATTCCATGAACACGCTCACCTGTGATTAGCTTATGCTTATCTAATG
Source organism: Zapornia atra (assembly GCA_013400835.1). Classification (NCBI taxonomy): domain Eukaryota; kingdom Metazoa; phylum Chordata; class Aves; order Gruiformes; family Rallidae; genus Zapornia; species Zapornia atra. The sequence goes on along the minus strand of VZTU01014487.1, from coordinate 46,591 downwards.
AAATCTGGAGTACATCCTAAGTGCAAGAGGAAGCCAACAGATAATTTTTCTGTGGACACATTCTATCCACCTGTGAAATTTGTGCTGACTAAGAAAATGCACCTTATGAAGCACTGGGAATTTACTGATTAATCAATAGCTGAACACTTTGGTCAAAATAAAAGCAAAGTTCTTATTAGTCAAATTACAGTGCTACTAATACCTATAGGCATCTTTATTAAAATACTGCTTATTCCCAGTACTAGCAGTGAGCAGTGATGCATGTAAATTTTCTCATAGTCATCTGCTTTTGCTGATGTCAAACGCTGATGTCACTCTCACAATGCCTTGCTGGATCCCGAGGCAAATGTCACCACCGTCCTCCAGGGAGAATGGGAGGTCATTTGCATCATGCACCATTTGCATTACAGAATAACATCATACATCCTGCATATTTAGTCAGGAGAATTCACTCTTTGGCAATTTCCCCTCAACTTTCTTAATGAATAGAGATGTGTTTGTATGAGGATAATTGGCAGCTTCTGTCTTTTCAAAAAATATTATTTCATTTTAAAATTGTGTTAATTCAACTGGGAATAGTTTTCTTATCCAAATGAATAAAAGGCAGCTGTAAAGCTGTGTTTATATCCATCATCAGTGATCGTAGCAGCTCCAACATATTCTTTAAGATACCATGGTAGTATGGAAGTGAGTTATCAGAGAGTAACCAAGTGGAAATACAGGAAAAGGGCATCATCACCCCTTGATGCAATAGTCATACATCAGTGGACGTATTCCAGGATCCTGAGTTATTACAGTGGCTGCACTGTGAAGGGAGGATGCTAATGCTGCCTTTTGTTTGACTTTTATACACAACGTAATCATGTATCATTGTATTAATGATATGAGGGAAATACTGCCAGTAGAAATGCTTTCTGTGATCTATTGTAATAAAATATAAGCCTGTATACTTAGAAAGTTACTTAAAAAGCGAGACTTTTATATCATATCTTTGGCCTGTCTTTTGTCTTAATGATTACATTTAAACTAATATGATATGAAAGGTACTTGACAGTACACGATCTGAGAGCTTTACTGCACTAGTGAAAAAGGAAGAAGCTAATCTCATGAAAGTTGCTAATAAGTCTTAAAGTATTATCAATGTTTTAACATATTACTCACTTTTGTATGCTATTAGGGAGAGGGGAGTTGGTTAATGTGATAAGAAACCAATTAATAAGATACAGAAGCGAGTATATGATAAGACCTTTGTTCAGAATGTTGCTGGCTTTAATAAAACCTCCAGCACAGTCATTCAATACCTCATTCATTGCAACTGTGATAGAATTTTACTGTTCACCGTAGAAGAACATAGGGATTTGTTTGTTGCTCTTTGTACAGCTTGTAGTATTATCAACAATTAAGTAACAATTTGGTAAACATTACATTACCTCCTTCTCTGAGAACATTTCATTTTCGAGCCCACAGCTAAAACTCATGGGTAACTGACAATTTTTAGTTGTAATATTCTGCTCGAATGTTAATCCTTCTATTATTTTTACATGACCATTTGTAATATTACAGTTATCATCCCCTTGAAATACAAATATTTTATAATTTAACCTGGAGTGAAAGGAGTGTCTGATTGCATGCTTCTTTTATGAACCTCATGACAATCTTGGCTTTGAGAGATGTGGACCTCAAGTGGTTCAAATTATAATGTGTGTTTATAAGCACTGAATAAGCTTCAGTAAACATATGAGCTTGAACACATTCTTCAAATACAAGTACAAAAAATCTTATCTGCTACTAGACGCTCTTTTGTTCATATTCAGAATTCTATACTTTGCCAAATAGTTCATCAATAAATAAGAATAAAAAAAATAAATACTTTAAGTATTTCTTTCTATTAAAGCTATTGTCCTACACAGTATGGTGTTTCAGTGATTTCTAAGTGTATCATTAATGCTCCTACCAGAGTTTAACAGTGGTGAATTTTAAAAGGTTAGGTTGCTGGATTTTCTTTTATTTTTTAGTCTCTTTCCTGTGCTGCTACTTGATGTTTTATTACCCATAAAAGTTATTTTTTCGATACTACAGACATTGGTTTCCTCCTATATCATTAAGTCATATTGGAGTTTTTTATCTTTAAATCATGCAATAAAATCCTACTTTAGAGAAATGCTGAAGCTATTTTGACAGACATTTGTCATTTTGGGCTGTGATTTATCTGTGATGTCCAGAAGCTTGTCATGTTGTGTCCCTCTAAAATTATACTATGTGAGACAATATATATTTCCATTTCTAATTTTTTCCCCAGTGAGGCTGCATTAAAAAACAAACAACCAAAAAAAAGATGGAATATTTAGTAAAAGAAATCATTAAAGAGGAATAAAATACAAAGAAAAAAGAGGAAGTAAGCAGTTCAGAGCAGGTGAATCAGGAAGCTTGGTATTATCTCAGAACACAGATAAGCAAGACATTAAAAAGAAATGAAGAGTGGAAAGTAGAAAGCTAATGAAAGAAAATGAAAATTGCTCTTTCTGTACATGAAGTGCATTTTTAAAAATTTCTTTCTGATCGTAAGTTTGGCAGCCTGTGCTGGAAGAGAGGAGGACTAGCAGATGCTGCCTTCTAAGGCATGTTCAAATAAGTTCTCAGCTTGAGTTTGGAAGAAACAGCTGACTTGATTTTAAAAAAATGGAGGAAAAAGATTAATGCAAGATTTAAATTCTGGGTGACAGTAGTTAAGGGGAGCTAATCATATTTTTAATTAACAATTTTTTGAATTAGTTGCCAAAAGGAAGTTGTTAAACACTCATTTGCTTTTTCAGTGTAAAGAATCAAAGCCTCTACCATGTGTTTCTTCTCTTACTTCCCCTCTCCCCACAAATGAGATGAAGTTGCCCTTTCTTAAATAGATGCTGAATGCAAGGAGCCTTGAGATTAAAGCATTGCTATGTGTATTTTAATTCTATTTTAATTACACTACCTTAAATATTTTCTTTTAAATTGTTCTTTTGTGATTTGCATTTTCAGTTCACTAGGTTCTATTCTAAACATCACTGAGCTTGTAATTGTTTGAGGCACAAATAATAAAAGCTAATTTGTTGACATTCCCTGAAACACCAAGGAATCCAGCCGAGACTTAATGGATTTCTCTATTCCCTCCTTAAGAGGCAGTTTCTAGTTTAATTCCTTCTCTGGCAAAGTGTGTTTCACTGATGCGTAAATTCAGGGATCTAAAGGTTATGAATATAGCTCTTTGCCGTCCTATTTATTCATTCAGGGTCAGGGAAACTCAGCCTGGGATACTGATCTCTTTTTAATCTTTATGACAAAAAGAGAGAATACAGTAAACAGAATGAATTAATTTCTCTATGTAAAAGACAAACGCATTCAATAATATTATTTATTACCATTAAAATGTGATAGATACTATGAGTGGGACTTCTTAAATAATCAAAATACCTGACTATTGTCGTAATAAATCTGCTGAATGAGAAAAGCTAATCTAAACAGACTTCTTCCTCTGGATTGTCCAAATAACTGTCGCTCTGGGCTTGTTGTCTTCTATATTATTTTCAAAAAAGTTTCCTTAATAAATGCAGACATTACTTAGTTCACAAGCTGCTTAATAGTATTATTCAACAACGTAATTGCTAGCTCTGATTGCTGTAATGATATTTCCCCTGGATCATCTCAAAGCCATTTACTTATTTTAGCTTCTGCATTTTGTAATATTCTAGATTTCTAAACATCAAGTGGATTTTATTTTATTTTATTTTATTTTATTTTATTTTATTTTATTTTTGGTATAAATAATATGACAAGTCGGGACTGATATAACTGTAAGAGAAAATTGTAGGAGAAACTGATAATGTCTTAGTGAGTGACCTCACTGAGGTGAAAACATAACATTTTCAATCACTGGCACTGGAACTCTCAGGGATTTTGTGATTCCTATAGTGAGATTTGCAGTAAATTAAAAAAAAAATATATATAGTTAATATTTCTCTGACATATCTTCACATAAAAAACAATGGTCAAGAACATGCTGGGAAGAAATGAGGGATTTGGTGTTTCTAAGGGAACAAACTTAATTTTGTATTTCTTAAACATACAAAAAGCAGGAGTGCTAAAATCAAGCAAGGATTGGGGATGTTCCATACAATTCTCTGTCTCATGTTGCTGTTGTCTACTGACCTAAAAAATAATGTTTGAGAGGCAGTCCCAAAGACTAAAATTCATAGGAAACAGAATCCCTAAATGTATGTATACATAGAGGAGAAACACTGAGTGCTTTCAATTTGATGCCCACATCTGCGACAGGTAGAGAAGCTCACATTTACTATCTGAGGAACTAGCCACCGTAAGTAAGTAACTAAGTCTTGATTTGGCTGCTCACACGAAGGTGCATGATATTACATATGATAGAAATCTGCATCAGTCATGTAAGACATATCGCTCTGCCAGCTCTGATGGTAACTTTCTTGATGATTTCCACTAAGAGAAAAAACTTTTCAAAATCACATTTTGCCAGTTTATTCATTGATTAATACTCTTCTGCTTAGCAATAATCAGTTTCCACGCTGGCAAAAAGCCCTTGGCTTTTTCTCCCTTAATTTATCCTCTTAGGAGCCACATAAGTGCCCTGCAAAGCTAAAAGTTCATTTTATCCTTCTTTAATTGCACGTTAATTTCATGTAACTTTTACATGAACATCATTGAAAAGCAAGGTAATTTGACCTATTCTTTTATAATTAAAGAACTACAAATGCAAAAATGTGCTGAAATTCTCCTTATATTAATGAATTAAGCTTTTAATCGATAATACATTTAACCTGCCATTTAAAACTATGGTAATTATATGTTAGTTTTTTAATATAGTTTATAATCTGCTAATTTTCATTTAATAAATGTATTAATTAAAATATATAGTACTTTATTTCTGTGTGACAGCTAAGAACCTAAGTTAATAATTTATGCAGTACAACATCAGAGAACGTTCACAATAGACGTATCATTCTGCACATAGTTTAGAGACATCATAAAGGGAAGCTAGCAGGCATAATTCCTAAGATTAAAATATTAAACTGTGGTTCATAGAATCATAGTATCACTCAGGTTGGAAGAGACCCTTCAGATTATCGAGTTCAGATTATCAAGTCCAATCACAGCCTAACCCTAGTCCACCTCTAGATCATGTCCTTAGCACTTCATCTACACGCCTTTTAAATACTTGCAGGGATGGTGACTCCACTACCTCCCTGGGCAGCCTATTCCAATGCTTGACAACCCCTTCAGTAAAGAAATTCTTCCTGATATCTTACCTAAATCTCCCCTGGTGCAATTTTAAGCCATTTCCTGTTGTCCTATTGCTTGTCACTTGAGAGAAGAGACCAACGCTCAGGTGTCTGCAACCATCTTGCAGGTAGTTGTAGAGAGTTCTTTCAGTGCCTTATTAATCTGTAAAAATTTATCTTAAAAACTTATTCTTGTCATGGTGGGTCTTTGTCTACAGGGTTTTGTTTTGCCTCCCCTCTTACAAACAACCTATTTCCCCATCGGAAAATTTGCAAAAAAATGCCTAGAAACCCATTTGAAATGGGAGCTGTGCTGATGTGGAAGGGAAATACCCAGTAATATGCTCGGCTTTAAATGAATTTACCTATTTTTAAATTCTAATATTATGTATGTGTACTGGGCCTGGCTAGGATAGAGTTAATTTTCTTCACAGAGGCTCATATGGTGCCATATGTTAGATTTCTGGCCAAAACAATACTGAACAGATACTAATATTCTGTGTTTTCCTGAACAGTGTTTGCATGAAATGAAGGCCACCTCTGCTTCTCATTGTCCCCCAGTGAATAGTTTGGGGGGCACAGTGGGGTGGCAGCTGACACAACCATGCAGATAACCTGAACTAACCAAAGAGAGAATCAATACCATGTATAGTCATGCTCAGCAATGAAAATGAAAAGAGAGGGTTTTAGGAGAGTTAGCTATCTTTTGCTTGGGAACTGGCTGGGCAGTTCCTAGCCTTGGAAGGTGGCAAGTGATTGCATCATTTGTTTCGATTTCTTCATTCTTCCACTTATTAAATAATTCCTTCTTTAATCTTCCTTTGCACTTTTTTTTCCCCCTTTCCTGTTTCCTTGCTTGTTTCTTTGGTTTTTTTCATCTTGACCCCAAGTTTTCTTGCTTTTATTCTTATCCTCTTCCCCCATTCCACTGGGGGTCGGGTGAAGTGAGCAAGTAGGTGTATGGTGTTTAGCTGCCCACCAGGGTTAACCCACAACAGCATGACACTTTCTTTTTTATATCCCCCCAAAAAATAACCCATGGCTATATGTTCACTTCTAGTTGGATTGCCATGACTAAAAGAAGAGAAGGGATAAAATATTTATTAATTCCTTTATATTTATATATTAATTCCTTTATGGTTTTTGTAGTGAATGAAAAGCAAAATCAATCCAACTCATTTTTTGATCTGTTTTCTCAAGAACATTTGAAACACTTCTATGATTAAATTACAGAAAATTATTTGTAAACTATGCTGAACTATGCAGATTTACTGTAAGCATTATAAGCATTCCTGAAGTGAAATATGAGAAGTGTGTGAGGGACAAATCATACTATCTTTGTGACTGACTTTTAAGTGGAATCAAGGAGAATAGTAACTATGAAGTACTTAGTGGAGTTCCTTACCAAGGTGACAAATGAAATTACATATCACGATACTCCAAAGTCTTGGCAGTTCCAAGACACCATGAACTTCTGTCTTCTTGTTCCATGTTTTTGTATTTCCTTGAATCTATTTCATTCTTTCTCTTCTCAATCCTCCTCTAAGCCTGTGCATGCTTCCTTACTACCCAGTTCATTTAATTTTGCAGCAGTGCCTTACCATTTTCACATCTCTATAATTTGTTGCAAGTTATCAAGAGATGATTTTCAGATTTTAACCTTCCATGTATTTCATACAGTGCAGATCCAGTAGCCACAGCATGTCCCTTGAACTATTAAGTCCAAGTGCAAACCAATGAACTACTAGAAACTCTCTTGGCTAGTATCCTTAAGTGTTGTTATCTCTTTGGTGTGCATCCATTAAGATTGCTGAATGCTGTAAGCAACATTTTCAGTACTGCTTTTCTCCAACAGTTGTGAGATCTGTATGTGTATTGGAGTATCAGGTAGCACAAAACACATGAGATGACAGAAGCCAATCTGAGCTCCTTATAAAAATACCCAAAAAGCATGCTTTAGAGTGTCTGCTGTATGCAAGGGTTTTTCTTCTGTGACCTGCACCTGGAGAAAGAAGCACATGCTAAGTGTCAATCTGCTTGAGGATAGGAAGGCTCTTAAGAGGGTGGCTGCATCTGTGGGCTGAGACCAACAGGATGAGGTTCAACAAGGCTAAGTGCAGAGTCGTGCACTTGGGACATAACAACCCCATGCAGTACTACAGGCTTGGGGAAGAGTGGCTAGAAAGCTGCCTGGCGAGGAAGGACCTGGGGGTGTGGGTTGACTGCTGGCTGAATATGACTCAGCAGTGTGCCCAGGTGGCCAAGAAGACTAATGGCATCTTGGCTTGTATAAGAAATAGCATGGCCAGCAGGTCCAGGGAAGTGGTTATGCCCCTGTACTCAGCATTGCTCGAGTACTGTGTCCAGTTCTGGGTCCCTCACTGCAAGAAAGACATCAAGGTCATGGAGTTTGTCCAGAGAAGGGCAACCAGGCTGGTGAAG
>VZTU01014487.1:21857-38635 GCA_013400835.1 Zapornia atra | reverse complement strand
AGTTGGCCACCTTCCCTGGATGTGTTTAAAAACAGGTAGATGAGGTACTTAGGGATATGGTTTAACATAGGACGGGAACGGTTGGACTTGATGATCTTAAAGGTCTTTTCCAACCTTGTGATTCTGTGATTCTGTACTTATCTTTATTCCATTTCTAACATGCATTTAGGGAAACATTGTAACAAACCCTTCACATGACACAAGGTCAATGTTTTATGCCTGGAACAAAGGATCTGCATTATATAAAGATTAAGGTGTGGGACTCCTGTTTGCAACCTCTACACAGAGACTGTAGAGAAGAAAATTAGTTTTCCATTAGTAAAAAAAAAAATATATATATATATAATGACTACTGGAGCATAAGGTTTGGGGACAATTATTTCCCAGGTCTTCTTAAATGACCTTGCTGTTGAGAAGTGATCATAATGTACTATTTGAGAGGAGTAAAAATTGGGTTTTGATGCATTCTGGACACTGCACAGTGAGAAAAGTAGTAAAGAAAATACTGCCTTGAAGGCAGTGTAGTTCCACATGTTTAGTAGAAAGAAGGTAAACCTCATCTATCATCTTTGCAGAAAATCCCTGAACATAGTCTTCTTCAGTGATCTGAGCTAGCCCAGTTGTGTTGCAATATTGTGCTGTTAGTTAGTAGCTGCTGGTATTGGACTTTGTCTCCCTGGAGCCTGTAAATAAGCTTTGCTCTCACACTACCGCAACACGGTTGCAGCTCAGGCAGTTGTGTTACCTTTACTGCTATGTGATAGTGGCTTGGCATATGGACATGTTAATTTGATCCCTATGCCACATCCTTTCCTATCACTGTAAAAAAAGAAAGTGGATTTGTAATTACATTTTCTTTCTGCAAAAAGACACAGTACTTAAATGTTTGTTCGATTTGTTTAATAGCTTATCAGGCATAATAGGCTTAGTTGTTTAGGGGCATACATTCAGAGCATTACACGATCTGTTTTTTGTTTACTTAATCCTATCATTTTAATCTGTGTACTCATGAGAGTTGATGTCCATGAAATTTAATGAAATCCTGGTCTTGCTAGTGTCAAAGGAATTTTGCAATTGTCTTTTACATAAGGAATTCACACAACTAACTCATGACTTCTGTGGAGTCATATTTTCCTCCTCTTTGTTCAATTTTAAAAAAATATTACTTAAATAATGTTTCACCTACAAATTTTTTAATAATGAATGAAGAAAATGGCTTCCCTCTTAGTGGCTGTTCCTTAATGGTTTATACTTCTGTGGTCTTTCCTTCACATAGTTCTAAAAAAAGCATTTGAAAAAATGAAAATGAAATTTTGCCAACAGCAGTAGCTTCGTAACAAAAAGGCATACATCAAAAAATTACTTTTAAATGATGAGATTTGTGGTTAGCATCAATCTAGCTGGTGTTGACAAATATTTCAGCTCTTATGCATAAAAAGTTAGTGTAAAATTAGAGTCTCAGCAGTATCTAAATGAGATCCTAAAAATATAACAGTTAATTCTTAAGACATTAAAAACACAAACAGCTGGACATTGAAATTAATAGCTTTTCTCCCATCTTTGGTCTTTTTTAGACCTGCATTACAATGAAAATGTGAAACCTGGGGGCAAGTGAGCTGTATGTACAATATTACTTGTGCAATAATAATGATAAAAAAATCACACCGGGCAGCTACTGAGCCCCTTGTAGAACCATGTCACATCATTCCAACTAATGATTTATCTAGCCTTTGCTGTAGCATCTGCAATGACAGTGCCTTAACCAAATGCCCTTAAGGAGCTTATTTCTGCAACCAATTGATTTTAAAGTTAAGACCTTTCTCTTATTTACTGCCACCACTTTTCTGCTCTTTGCTTTTGGCCGATGCCCCCTGTCCTTACCATTTCCTAGACTAAATAAATCCCTTCTTTCTTTTTATATATTATTACACTGAGGGTATTTGAAGAGGTCCCTAGATTTTCCTGTTTGGTAGATGGGTAGATGATACTAGATCATTTTGTGTACTTTCATATCGTTTATTTTCTGGTGATTGTCTTTATTTTTTTTTTTTTCTATTGGTCCTTGTATTCCTTTAGCTTTGCTTTCCTTTTTTTTTTTGTGAGACCCATTATCTGTGAGAAACAGTGTTGCTTACACTGGGCAACAGACCCATGGTCAGGATATGCAGCTTCCCTGCCTAAAGTGGAGCAGTAACAATGCTTCTGTTAATGCTGAATGTGGTCACTGCCCTTGGGGTGCTGATCTCATAAGAGCCTGATCCATGGCGTATGTCACATAGTGCAGTTCCCAACGGAGAAGCACAAAACCAAGTAACACTTAGAGGGTCCATTTGAACTTTGGGAATTCTTTTGTGAGTTCTGCTGTATTCTACACTGAGGGATGAAAGCTATCCCAATGACGGAACAGTTACTGAGGAACAGCAAGAGAAGGAGTTGCTTGAGATGCTCACACTACAAAATGTCAGTCAGTTTTTGTTTGCAGATTCAGACTGGTGTCAGACATTTACACTCTCTAAGCTTTCACCTTCTGTTTAATTCTGTCTGGATACTCATTACAGCTAACTACGCATCTAATTGTACACATATCCTTAGGGAAAGCCAGGGTAATAATTTCTACCTTGGCTGTTTCTGAGGGTATAAATTTGTGTCTTTTGCAGCATGTTGTGTTTTAGCATTCCTTCAGTGATGAGACTTTTGCTGCTCCTAAAAGTGAATGGGCCTGGAGAAACCAGGCCTGATATACTTCATGCCCCTCTCAGCTGATAGCTTTATAGTGCCTTGAGGATGAGGTAGATAAGTTTACACTGTCTTTCTCTGTGTATGTATGTGCTTATAGACATACTCTCCTCACGTACTATTGGAATATAGACAGTGGTGAAATTACCTCCAACATGTCTTATAAATCTCAGCTGCAGTGCAATAAAGTAGACCTTGCTTTTATGTGCTTGTTTTGTTTTGTTTTCTTTCTCTAAGTGCATGCAGCTGAGGTGTTGACTACAATGATGTTTAGTACAAGCGTGAATATTTATATCTAAACAGAAAATAATCTCCAGAATTTCAAGAAAGATTTAGGACTGTCAGGGTAGTATTACAAAGATACCAGGTAACAGAAACTTGGTATCAGCTGCCACATTTTTTAGTGCTGCTTTCACCTTGGATTCATTTTTAGCAGTTGGCTGCACCTGCACCCACCCCAAGTGGCTGATCCCATGCCAAGTAGCACAGAATGGTTCATGTGCAGAGCATCACTCAGGGCTACCCCCTCTCAGACCAGACTAGCTGCATCCATGCTACATAGCACACGATCCTGGCTCTCTCTGGTGCCTATATCACCCTGAGATAATGCTACCATTTCATGTGTGCTTTCTCAATTCAGGGTGTCTGAAATACTAGGAAGGATGTGCACTGCACTGCAGTTCTCAGCATGATAATTTTCATAGAATCACAGAATCATTAAGGTTGGAAAAGACCTCCAAGGTCATCTAGTACAACTGTCCTCCTACCATCTATATTACTTATTAGTATGCTTTAAAGCATAAAGAAGGGTGTGAAGATGGCCTATTCTGTGATGTGGCCTGAAGGCTAGTGGAAAAGTTTACAGGTATACAACCTGTGGGAAATGTGTCGGAGAACTGTGTGGGGCAAAGAGAGACAACCTGATGTAATTGTGGTCATACAAATGAGCCCTGGGACAGTACACAGACTTTCTTTTGGAAACAATTTGTTGGTTTAGTCTAGAAAGTTATGAATGAACTGACATTTATATAGCAATGAAAATTTGGGAGTGAAGATATGGGATCAAACTAGGTAACAAAGACATTTAGCTTACATAAAGGCATTTATTGAGTATGGGGTAAGATGTCAGTTCTTCACTCCTTATCCCTCACAAAATTGTATTTTATAATTTTCTTATTTATAGATTGGGTTGCAGAGTATGTGTTCATGTGTATCAAACTGTTTTACTTTGCACGTAAGGGAAAAATATATTTTACCCTGGGTATCTGTGGGCAGTGGTATTTAATGATCAGACAGCCTTGTTCAAATGAAGTATCCATTCATTTAAGAGAAGATACAAAAGTCCCAAGAAAAATATTATTTTAAATAAAAGCAAAAATCTATGTGTGGGTGTACCTCACCTCACATTTATCACCTTTTATGGCAACTCAGGAAATTTAAGATACACTTCTTCCTACTCAGTGTTTCAGTCTGATTTTTCTGAAGAATGTCCATTCTCTACAGAAGCATGGTTCATTAATCCTACCATAGTTCTAACATTAGCATATCATTTGCAGACCATTTCTGTACAGATTTAAAATCAGTTTGGGAGGTTAGCATTGAGAAGATTTAATTGAGTTTACACTTTGAGCACTGTCCCTTAAAAAAAAATCTTCAGTTGTTTACTTACATATCATTTATCTTGATTAATTTGTTTTTCTCCTACTTGTAATCTAATTAACACATCTGAACTCTCGTGTGACTATTTAAATGTTATCATAGAATCAGAGAATCATAGAATGCTTTGAATTGGAAGGGACCTCAAAGATCATCTAGTTCCAACCCTTCTGCCATGGGCAGGGACACCTTCTACTAGACCAGGCTACCCAAATCCCCATCCAGTCTGGCCTTAAGCACTGCCAGGGAGGGGGCAGCCACAGCTTCTCTCAGCAACCTGTTCCAGTGCCTCACCACCCTCACAGTAAAGAATTCTTCCTAATATCTAATCTAAATTACCCCTTGTCCTATTACTATGCGCCTTTGTAAAAAGTTCCTCTATAGCTTTCTATGCTGTAATGCTTTATACAATATGATATGTGTGATGCAATATGTTATGATTTGTATATATTCTTTATTAATTGTGTTTTATTGCTGCCAGAAGGATTTTATGTGGAGATTTCAGAGTTCTCATTGGGATAGGCTCTGGAGAAAGATATCTTAAATAAATTATTCTATTTCATTGTAAGAACCATACTGGGGACAAAGTGAATCTTACAGTCTTAGAATATTTCTATCTCTGTTTATATGAACAGTAAAAACTCATTTCTCCTATCCAGGGTCAAAAGAAACTCTCTGTAACAAATATTGTCAGGCATGATAAAAAAGGTGAAAATAGCAAAAGCAAAAGATGACCACTGTCATTCCTATGGGAAACAATTTTCCAAGCTCAGTGGGTTCTTCAGGTTCATCAAGCATACCTGAGGCAAAGGGCCAAGGTCCTGCATCAGTTGCTCTGTCCAGTATAACTGAGGTACCTTATGTCAGAAGAAAACTTCATAGACAAATGCAGTGTCAGGCTGGCTTCAAACTTGAGACTAACAAGATGCTGCTGCACCTTCTTGTATGGCTGTATTTTGAAATAGATGTTGAAAATTTTCAGGCTTTGCATCCAGCTGTTATGAATTTAACTCCTCCCCTCATTACACAGTAGTACATATAACCCTTCTACAAAATCATCAATGTCAGTTCAATCATTGTCTGTGATTTCGTGTAAGTTTATGATATAGACATGCTTTCCTCAGAGAAAGGAGCAGTCGGTGATAGTTGAAGGCTTACTTAAACCACAAAGAAAAAATATGGTCTAGGATTTAATACATCACCAATTTTATTTTTAATACTTGCAATTATTATGAATTGTAATAACAATGTAAAAGTAACATATTTAAAGAGTTTTACCAAATTCTAGGGAAATGTTATGAAAATTGGAAAGGCAAATATTGTTAGATTCAACATAGGCCAGTTAGTAATAAGCTGAACTGAGAACTATACTACTGGGGTGGGTTTTTTCCTTCTTCTACACTTTCTCTTCCAATCTTTTTCTTCTGACTGAGAATGATCTTTTCTTTTTCCTCGTAGCAACTCATTGCCTTCACCTCTTGCTACCTACACAAGTAAAAAAAATAATGCCCTCTTTAAAGTTTTATATATTGGCTTCAAGACCAACAGATCCAATAAATTAATGAGCAGTATAGATATCCTCTCTTTTACTTACTTATCTTCAGATGCAAAAAGAATAGATTTGCTTCCTAGCTGGAAGCAAAACCAAAAAGAATAGCAAGATGATAAGTAATTCTGAACCTTTTAGGTAAATGGCAAAAGTTTCAATCAACATTGATGAAGAGCAGGATCACCCCTCCTTCTTTGTGAGGTTTGAATGATGTATGACTATAACAAAGTGCAGGAAACAGGCCAGGTCTGCATCTTTGTAATTGTTGCCCATGCATTCCCATGTCCCGCTTGCGAGACTGTGGCTGTAACTGCTGCGCTTCCTTAGCCATAAAAAGTCTGTAGTGGAAATACTGATTCAGCAGCACTTTAACACTTCTGAGTGTCTCTCTCTCTCTCATTCGCTTGGAATTTTTATAGGTTCTTCATCGTGACTTGGAATTTGAGCAGATGTGCAGAAAGATGAACACATCATTATTGAGTTCCGACGGATTTTTCACATCAGTGCATTCTAAGCTGCTTAACTAGATTTTTTTTTCCTTAAAAAAAAAAAAAAAGATAACATGAAGCATAAGCATGGGAAGTCTGTCATATCTGTACTGATATATCTATACTTTCAGACTGTAAAACCAGGCTTTCATATGTACTTTCAAGGGAATTGTAGAGGTTCTACACCCAAGAGATAAGACAGTACATAAGATAAATAGAAAAAGGTGAAAGTCATCTCTGGACAAGGTATTTCATGAACACAGGAGAGTTACATCTGTCCTTATCTCAAGGATTAAACACCAAAGGAAATTATAATTACAGAACAGTAAATATACATAGTACTTTAGTCACAAATAGTAAGTCAAGGTTACCTTCTCCAGTCAATTTTTAATGTATCGAGAGTCTGCTTCCCCTTCAGATGATTAAAGGTGGCACAAAAATATCCACTTCCACTGTTCATTCCTTGACACCATCAGCTCAGCTTAGTGGTAGAAGGACTTTGCCAAAAGGTTTCTAACATTTAGAACATAAAAGGTGACTTTTACAAGATAAAGGCAGATGCACTACATTTGTGTATTTAGAATTACCATTGTTTTTCCATTTTAGTTTGCTTAATTTGAAAATTATTTAAATGTTCATTTATACCTAGACAAGATACAAATCTACCCTCACTGAAGCTGCTGCAAAATTTCCAGAGATTTCTAAATGCACAGTTCTGAACCAATGTCTGTGAATATTTCTATGGCCATTCTTCTAAAATAATACGTGGGATTTTATTGTGTGTTAATATGGGTTGGTATAGTTTTGCTTGGCATATTTTTTTCATGTTGTTGATTAATTTTGAATAGAAATTGAGATATTTACTATCATGCCATATATTATTGATTATGCCACATAGAATTTTAATTTAATAATGCAGACATTGTGTGATACTAAGGATAATTAAACCTTTCCGAATGAAATAAGAATGAACTAAGACCAAATTTAAATTTGCAATTTAAATACTGTATATATTATTTATGTTGATCTACTTCTTCATATCACATGTAAGGGTACTCTAATTTATCATCATTATGCATAATCATATAGTATATACTTTATACTACATATAGTACATACAGAAATTTCTTACTTGATCAGAAAGTGTGGAAATCTTCCAAGATTCTGTTTTCATTAGATTTTTGCTTATTTTATGGAAAGCTGGAACACATTTCTCTGTGCCTTGACAATCACAGAATTTTACTTTAGGAATGTTAGAATCTTAAAGTTAGGAGAAAATCTTGCTGGTTGTGATTCAGAAGGGCAATAATCATTGCCATTACTTCAGAACTGGATGATGCCTGGAAAAATCCTATAGATTTGTTATAGTGAGGCTATAAAAATAGAATGTAAAATCTATTTGCCTATACTATATCCAATAAAGCCATGAGGTTAAAAGTGTACTTTAAAGTGGTACAGACTAAAATGCCAAAACAGGATGTCGATTTATAAAATATGTTCAATGGTGTGTCAAGTTTATAAACATGTTTGCAGGGCCTTTTACTGATTAACAGCAGCATATTGATTAATCTCCTCTTTGCTATTTCAGGTGTATATAGCCACCTAAAAGAGCACAGCACTATTTTAATGTCTGAAAATTCAGCATTAAGGGGCAAAATCTTCTATTAGACATACCTCAGCAACTCCCTTGAAGTCAGTAAGAGTTAAGTGTGAAAGCATTTGAGGGTTGAACAAGCCTAAATGCTCTTACTCAAAATTCTCAAATAAATTTATCACTGAAGTCACTCAACTCAATGAGATTTCAATAGTGTATAAAAACGATAATGTGGTGCTAGGCTTATTAATTATTTTTATTCTATCAGAAGCCCTATAGTCACTACCTGATAATGTTTATAAAGGTTAAACAGAATTTCCAGTAGCTTCTTAGTGTTAGCCAGCTGTGAGTTTAAAGCATGGCTTTGTGGGAGTTAGTTGTCTCTTAGAGCAATAATAGGAAAAACATGAAAATCTAAACCTGTATGTCCTAGAATATATGTCTTTGTGCATATGGAGACTATTGCAGGAGATAAATTACTGTATATTATTTATTTGTTTTCAAATCACTGTCGTTGGAACAAAAGATGGGAATACAGGTATTTTTACTACTCCTGTTTTCCACAAAAGTGCTTACTGCAGTTGTCCTTCACTTACACCCACTCATCACACCCACAATACACACTCACTGTTTAATGTTCTATTGTTTAATCACTCGTTTAGCAGAGGTTTTAAGGCATGAAGTTTAATTTATCAATTGTGTAGGATTCTCCTCCTCCTCCTTCTCCTTTCTTTTTCTCTGAAGTATGGCTTGGTACTTCTTGTGCAGTGATGTGAGGGTAAAAACTGAAGTGTTTTTTAATGTATTTCCTTAGGCTCTCCTTTTACATATTTTTTTTTTTTTTAAAGAAGTAGAGACATAATACTTTAAAATGCTCTACAGTGGAATACTGTTATCTCTTTTCCCATGGAAGCAAGCCAAATTGTAGTGCATAATGATTAATTTCTGTTTCATTGCTCTTAGAAGACTCTAAAGAACATGTAAAGTAGGTAAAAAATTCAAGGATATACAGTCTAAACATTATCTGAAAAATCAAAATCTTGCATATGCATATACTCTGAATTTCTTGAGGTTTTTTGCTTGATGATTTTTTTTAGGTTGCAGGGAAAAGACATAATGTGCAATATATGGGACTGAGGATAAAAACGGCTGGTCTTGAAGATTCTCATAGGTTTCCAGCAAAAGTAAGAAAACCAGGTTTATTAGAAAACTACATAAAACAAAAACCGTTCAAAATTTCCTACAGCTTTTCATGAACTTTGCGCTGGTGCTCTTGCTTTCAATTTATCATCTAAACATATATTTTTTTTCTCATAGCCACCTGTTGAGGAAAAGGATCACAGTAGTTCACTTAGCAGGTTTTAAGGGTGTTTTTCTTTCCACAGACTATCAACATCTCACTGTATTGTTCAGCATTTTGAACAGAAATTTTGTTTTCTTCTGCTGTTCTGTTACTTTTCTTCTCACACATTCACACTTGCTTGCTCTCTCAAGCTCTCAGCTCTTCAATATTCAGAAGCATCTTATCTAAGTTTAGACATTTAACTAGGCAGATCTTAATTTGGGTGAAGAAATATGAGGCTATGTCTTTTCCACTGATTAGGAAGGTTAACCAAAGGCATCCTTTTTTTGTCCAAAATACCAACCTAGAACTAAGTAGTGATCCAGGTTCTGTTGCCCAAAAGTTTGTGCATTTCTACTCTCTAATCTATTTATTCTTCTTTTTTTTTTTTTTTTAACCTCTAAGGTATGTAGTAAACATAGTAAGTCATAAGTAAAGTAGTACTTTGTACATATAGCAAGTGCTGCAGCATGCTTCATATGCACATTATTTGGGACTGTGTCCCTCTGGAGTAGGCTGGCTGTGCTGAGCTGTGGTGATCCTCGAGAGCTGAGAGTCCCAGCTGGTACTCCTGCATGAGGCATTAGTACCAGTTGCAAACAATTTTGAACTGATCTGAAGGCTGTGCTGCAAACCACCAAAGCCATGAAACAGAGGATGCATGTTATGTTTCAGGTGTGGGCATACAAAGTCCTAAAGAACACCAAGGCTTTTTTTTTTTTAATTTTTATTTTATTTAGGCTACCAATGCCAGCCTGCTGGGACAATGCTTGACAGGGAGCAGAACAGGGCAAAGGGATCCAAAACTGCTGTGGGCACATCCATGATGAATTTTTGTAAAGGTCTCTGGCAGAGACATCCCTGTGAGCTGTGCTAGGACTGAGTCCTGGCGAGAGCTGGTTAGAATGCTGCTGGTGCTCCTGTTTGCTCCCTAGTCTCATTTATTTAACAGTACAGATATGCTCTGTGTTTATTTCCTCTTATCTGTGTATTCCTATAGCACCACTGAACAGTTGCATCATTGTTGTTAAGGCTGATCCAATCTTTGGCATTTAACTGACTTTTTTCTACATTCTGTATGAAGATATATCTATATATACACACACAAACCCCGATAAAACTGTGTTTCCAGTGCTTTCGGATATCTTTCAGTGAACTGAAAAAAAAATAGCCTCGTACTTAGTGTTTAGAACTATATCAGCATTTTTTTTGCTGTAGTTACTTCTTCCCTCCCCTTTCATTTAACATTTCTCCCACCAACTCCGGAAACTTTTGAAATGTTTGCCTAACCCCAGAATACCAGTTTGCACTGTTTCCTGACTTTGTTCATCAGGTTTTATAAACCATAAAGCAGATACTTTGTAAACCATAAAACAAAGTGAAGTAGGTTTATCTTTGTGAAAAGAGCCTTAATGCTCTAACAATTTTTCCTTTATAAGCAATGTCCCTATTGCACACTGGGTGCCAAAAGCATTACATGCTTCTTTTTCCTAATCTCTTTTGTAGACCCTAAATTTTAGTTGTGATTTATAGCTTCTCAGTAACTAGTTTCTAGTTTCATACTCAGCAGTATCACAATCCTCAAGTTGCTGACCTGCTCAGCAAGCAGTTTAAGGGAAAATTGTGGCACTTGGCTGGTTTCCAACTATGCCCAGACCTCCATTATTCTGGAACTCTGGGGTTCAATTACTTCAAACCAAAGAAACTTACCCAGAAAGCTGAAACAATAATTAAAAAGAAAAATAAAATTTTTAAAAAAATAAAAAAGAAAACAATAAGCAGGTGAATTTGAATAAAATAAACCCTCAAACAAACCCTAGTGAACTCTTAAGTACAGTGACCTGTATTTAGGGTACTAGTAGGTCATCAGTGTGATATTTGTGACTTTTATCTTTGTATTGTGTCATCCACGTCAAAGCTGACTCAAAGAAAAATGTGATGTGAAGATTCCTTTTTTTGAAAAGCTGACTGTGCTATTCAAGGTTTTGTCCTTTTTTAAAAAAAAATAAAAAAACCCAAAACAACATAATTTAGAAATAAAACTGATTTTCAAATAGCAGCTTTTAACTCCATTACAGAGAGAACGAAAACGAAAGAAAAATGCCTTTTCTTTCATTCCTTCTTTCTGATAACCTTCACCTGATCTGGGGCTAAAATTGAAATTTAAAAATAATTGCTTAGATATGCAGAGCTTAGAATCCTTTCTCTTGAAACAGAGGGTATGTGTAAAAGTGCCTGTTCTTTACTGATTATCTGTGTTATTACTTCATTTTTAAACATCTGTAGCAAGCTGGCTTAAGGAAAACCCCTGTGAAAGGTGTTAACACTGCACATGATTTTGAAAAAGATGTTAGTACTGAGATGTCGAAGAATATGACAGCTCTGTCCAAAGCGTCAATGAGTCTCAGACCGACTCCTTTTTTAATGCCACAAAGATGCTAGGTACGTTCAGTGTTCAGTGCTGACTTCTTTTGTGGTAGATCTTCACTGCTGCAAAAGATCTGGAATGAGTTTGTTCTAAACTGTAGGTGTCCACATCCAGTCACTATCTGTATTATCAGTGGAGATAAATAGACACTTTTAAGGAACAATTCATATGACTTGGTTTAGATGTCCCCTGCAGTATGACTTGAACTATCCAGGACTTTTCTGTTTCTCTGAAATGACTATAAAGCAGCCGAACTTGCCTTGACGTACAGTCATCTCTGTATCATAGAGATGTGAAGTTATTTGACAGAACTCCTACTGTTTCAGTCTGCTAAAGCCTCAAATTCATCAATGAAAATGGAATTTAATCATGCAGCAATACTGGTATAGATTTAGCATTCAAATGGCATTAAAAATCTTGGCAGAGTAACTGAAAATGTCAAAAAATAATCCAGAGTTTTAACCTTATTTTAAAGATTTTTGCATGTATTTTACTTACTTGATAGTAACCTACCCATGATTAATATTTACTGCCAACAGTTGCAGCAACCTCAGAGAAACTATTTTTTACTACCAAATCAAGAAACCTTAGAAGCATCAGGAAACATTAAACAGCTTTTCCTTTGTGCTCTAGTTGCTCTTTTCTGCAATAAACTGGAACATTTTTGTCATTCTGTTTTCTTCTTGGTAGTTCCTCTATTTTTTTAATCACATAATTTTAATAAATTAATTTATCTCCATTACACAAGTACATCCATTCAAAGACTGTTCATGCCAAGCCACATGCATAATTTAGGGGGTCTTCTGTGAACTTGCATGCAGGAATCAGAGGCCACAAGAGCTGATAGGATTTGTAAGACTCAAAAGATGATTCATGAAAAACCCTTTTGTATTGAGAAAAATTGCTATTTAAGACTACGTTCCTTACAAATTTATTTGTTTTTAACTCTGTATTTGCTAGCTTGAAAAGCTATTCTTGAAAGCATTTTTTAATGAGGGGGTGGGAGCTGTTTGTGTGTAGGTTTAGAGGCTTTGTTGGGTTCTTTTTCCAGGGCATAAGGAAACATTGCTTTCTGTCTTGGAAAATAATAATTGGGAATGTGAGCATATAAACGGCAGTAAATAGTCAGCATGTTCAGATAAGTAAACTCTGGCTCTGATAGCCAATAAATGCAAACACTTTAAGCTACTGTTTTATTTTTTAAATATCAATGTGAATCTTAAAGATTCAACCAAAACTGTTTCCCTGCAATGAGTCAAGCTAAATCTTTTATATAACAGATCAGCTTTGACTGTAGGGAGCTTACTTGATTACTTTGGAACCAGGAACAATGAATTTATTTTTTTTTTTTATTTCCTAAGAAATCAGTAAGTTAAAATCAAATGGTTAAGACTGTGGTGTGTGACAAAGTCCTGAATTATGTTTTCCTTAGATTGGGATCAAATGTGAGGCAGCAGCAGATTTCTCCATGGCTGTTTGCATTAGATGAATGCTGCTCGAGGGCATGGCAGTGGAATTGGCTTCCATCGCTTACACAGTTATATAATGTACTTGGAATGGAAAAAGGATGCTTCTCCATTAGAGAATCCAAAAAGCTGTGTCCCTTACTGAACTTGGTGTTTAATATGCAGGGGAGAGCATAGAGAGGGAAGCAAGGAGTGAGTTAGCTGTAACAGTGCTCTTACATAGCTTCATAGTGCTTTGGGTGTTTGTTGTTTTGTTGTGGGCTTGTTTTTGTGGGTTTGGTGCTTTGTTTTGTTTAGTTTTTTTCTTTCCTTTCCCTATGCTGTGCCGAAGCATACTAATTGCTTCTTTTCCTCCTCTTTCTTAGTTCTGTAACTGCTTCACTGTACTGTGCATAATGCCTCGCACTGGAGGTGAAAGTGTGAAGGTCAGCTGGTAGTATGACTTCGCTTTAGCGGAAAGGTTCTACCCTCTAGTATTCTTTACACATGGTCTTTTCAGTTATAGCAGTACTGTGTATTTAATTTTTTTACTTGAATGGCTCGTCTGTTTCTAAGGGACATTGTTTCTTTTTGTTCTTTTGTTGGGCAGTCTTTTTTTCTAACTGATGTGTGTAGGTCATGTGAATCATGGCCAGGAGTTTTCCTTGGAAGCCTTGGCTGGAATTTACTTGAATGAGGGGCCCAGGCACTCTTCTGTAAGAATGTCTTTATGAAAGACCCATTGTTGAAGTTTTGCAACAGGGGAGAATATGTTAGTGCAGTCCTGAGATACAAAGTGACTGGAAAAAATAATAGCATGGTGTTACGTATTTGGGGCTTTTTCCCTTTTTCTCAGATATCTTCAATTATCAGTCACAAAATAAAAATAATCTTTTCCAAATGCCAGGTCAACAAAATCAGCCTGGAATTGGACAGACAAGCTAATGTGCGTTTTCTGACTAAACATAATTTTTGCTTGTAACCTAATTAAAATTCTTGTTGCTCTTTGAGTTTGAAAAGAGGTCATGCTCATTTTCTTGTATCTGAACAGTGAGAGTGCAAACTCATGTTTCTATGGAAAAAATGAGTATGGGAAATAGAAACAGTAGTTATCAATAAAGTCCGGTTTTACCCTTGTCATGGATTTGACCTTCTATTCGTTGGGAATCAATGTTCCTGGTGTGACTTGTAAAATAATTTTAATTCACAAGATAGATACACATAAAACCTGATGACTGTTAGGTGTTGAAGAAGTTCAAGTATTTACACTTCTTATTGTGATCTATTGGCAGTTGATGATATAGAGGTGTCTTGAAAAGGTACAGGTACATTTTATAATAGTACTTATAAATAATACCTATTAATGGTCTGTGTATAAATCACCTGCTGTACCACGGATGCATCAGAACAGCGTGATCACTGGGACAGACAACCATGAAGATTTTGAAAGTGAATACAAATAATGCACTTTACAATCCAAGCTGTACTTGGTTTCTTATAATTTGTTTTTTGATAAGACAGTATTGTCAAGCCTGAGATATGCTGGTGTTCTAATGCTTAAAGTGCATTTTGTATGATTAAGTTCAAACATGATATTGACTTACAGTGCTAGGAATGAAGCATTTTAACACAAGTGAGTTTAACATACTATGTTTTTCACAGCACATCAGCATTAATAGGAACTCTAGTTAGTAACAACATCTGTGCACCATCCATTAAGAAGATCAAAAATCCAGGTAAATCAACATCAGCACTGCAAATAATTATAATTTCAAATAGTTAAATTAGGAGAATGAATGTTAACAGTTAAATCTAACACTATCATGTGCAGTTCATCGGTACAAAGGACAGAAAAATCTGCAGTCATTTATAAAGATGCAAATTTTTTTTTATAACCTTAAAAGAAAATTCTGGCATACTTGGTATGAAGGAGCTGGACTGCTGGGTAACTATTGTAACTCTGTTTTCCCTGAATTTTCAGTTCATAATCTTGATCTTCAGAACAGGTTGCCCAAAGCCCCATCCAACCTGGCCTTGAATACTTCCAGGGAGGGGACATCCCTAACTTCTCTGGGAAACCTGTTACAGTGCCTTACTACTCTCACAGTGAAGTGTTAAAATTACACAAAGGCTATTTACTGATTTTGTTATTAGCATAGTAGCACTTAAATGATTCATAAAAGTCATGCATGTTTCTTAACACTGTAGTTTTATAAGAATATATATCCCACTGTACATTCATCTGGCAGTAATTGATGCCAGTAAATTTCTGGCAAATTACTGGCAAATTATAGTAAATTACTATAACATTAGCAGAAAAGAAATGAATGCTATGGACTGCATATCACAGAATCACAGAATCACAGAATGTTTGGGGTTGGAAGGGGCCTCAAAACATCATCTAGTCCACCCCCCTGCCAGGGCAGGATTACCTAGATTAGGTCACACAGAAACACGTCTAGGTGGGTTTTGATTGTCTCCAGAAAAGGAGACTCCACAACCTCTCTGGACAGTCTGTTCCAGTGCTTCGTCACCCTCACAGTGAAAAAGTTTCTCCTTACATTCACATGGAACTTCCTATGCTTCAGCTTGCACCCATTGTCCCTTGTCCTATTGCTGGCCATCACTGAGAAGAGCCTGGCTTCATTCTCCTGACTCTCACCCTTTACATATTTATAAACATTAATAAAGTCATCCCTCTTCTCCTCTTTTCCAAGCTAAAGAGGTCCAGCTCCCTCAGCCTCTCCTCAGAAGGAAGGTGTTCCACTGCCTTAATCATCTTGGTGGCCCTGCACTGGGCCCTTTCAAGTTCCCTGTCCTTCTTGAACTGAGGGGCCCAGAACTGGACACATTATTCCAGGTGTGGTCTCACCAGGGTATTACTCTATCCACTTACCTTTCACCACAAATTTCACACATGGTGTTATACTAGATATAAGAAACTTTATCTTTACTGATATTTAATTTTGCTAGTACAGATTTACTATTTGCTTTGATTGAGCTATATTAACTGGTCAAAGATAATTCTAAGTAGTTGTATATATTTATATGGATATAGGTATAGATGTGGATGTAGGTACACTTGCACACACCTATGCACAAAGCAATGTACATATACAGTAAATCTAAGAATAATCCTTATATCATCCTAGAAACAGAATTTTGTTGTTGTTCTGAAAAGCCTCTGTTAATAAAAAACTCCAACAACCCAAAAGTAAATTAAAAGGATATGTTAAACAAGCAAAGGAGGGACAACTGGGACAGGGAGATGAAATGAGTTGCCAGTGATCACAGTGGAAGTCTTTGTCAAATGGGAAACTGGACTCAGATCCCTGCAGTTTCAATAAGCACTTTAACCACACATTTTCTGTATTCATTTCCTTCCCATATAAAAAGAGTTCACCCAAATTAATTAGGTTCAATATGTTGTAAATGGGAAACAAATAGATGAAGTTTCCAGTTAATTGAATGAGATTAAATCATGAGATCAGAGCTCTTTTCTAGAAGCTTATTCATTTACTCTTCAGCAGACAAAAAAAA
>VZTU01014487.1:310-21844 GCA_013400835.1 Zapornia atra | reverse complement strand
AAAAAAAAAAAAAAAAGTATTCAAATTTGTAAATGTCCCTCATCCTGGAATAGAAAACATGCATCAGTCAGTAGCATACAGACTGGCACTGATGGGCAGTACAAGTTGCCCGTTGAGATTGCAGTGAGTCAGGAGACAATTTGCTCTTCAGCAGAGATGTAGATCCAAGGCAACACCTGTACATGC
This sequence comes from Zapornia atra, assembly GCA_013400835.1. Classification (NCBI taxonomy): domain Eukaryota; kingdom Metazoa; phylum Chordata; class Aves; order Gruiformes; family Rallidae; genus Zapornia; species Zapornia atra. The sequence continues at coordinate 21,658 of VZTU01014487.1, read as the reverse complement.
AAGAGGAATGTGATGATTTGTTCAAATCAGGCCCTTATTATGCCGTCCCTTCATAGCTGGCACTGGCTGCAGGGGGCTGGACAGACTGGATCGTCTGGCAACGCTGCCTCAGGTCGCGGGGAAACATGGACCCACCTGAGCAGTCAGAAAACAAAAAGCTACACCAAGCAGAAGGATATTGAAATAAAGTTATGTATCAGGCCACTTTTTCAGGAGTAAGGTTTTATTTGCGTGCCAGAAAATAGAAACAAAATTGAATGTTCACTTTCTAATATGACTTCTCTATGGGACTCTTAACCATTTAGTTAATGTTGAAGGTATTGCAAATAAAACACACAGCATTTTGTGCTTAAGACCAACCGGTGAAAAATTGTTATATTAATGAACATATATTCTTGCTCCAATACCTGTAATTCTTACACATGTGCTCCTGTTTCACATCTGGCCGGACTGTAAAGCACTAGACAATATGCAGAAAATATTTACTTCTTTCATTTACAGATTTATCTTTACTATTCTAGTTTTTTATCAGTTGTTCTGTTTCTGAGCAGGGATTGAGTGGGTGGTGTCAGGGTGACAAGGATCTGTAATGTTCTAGGGTCTGCTACAGGTATTTTTGTACAAAATGGGTAGCACTTTTGGTTAATAAGGAACATAGTTGACCATTTGGCAAGTGGCCAGTCTATTAAAAAATATTTAGATTCATATGGAAAAGGAATGAGAAATCTGTGTAGTTTGTAGAAATGAAATGTGCAAAGTGGTTTGTTCACACTTCAGACTGAATATCCTTAACATCATTTATGAAAAGTTAATAATAAATATATGTTTGCACAATTGGATTATCACATCATAGAACCCCAAAAGATGGTATGCATGTGACTTTTCCCAATGTAATGGTTAAAATAAATAAACCAACAAAGTGTGAAAAATAAAAGATGTTTCACTTAAATATCAAGAAATACTAGGCTTAAGTTTTGTTTCCAATTAGCCTGAATTTGATCACTCTTGTGTGGCTTCAAGGCCAGATTTGGTACTTGTGAAACAACATAATATTCAAAAGCTGTGTTTTAGTGTGAATTATACATGACGTCCAAAACAGTAAGACTCACACTGGGTTGGGTTTTTTTTTGTTTCCTCTCTCCCCCTGGTTTTTATTGTAGCTTGGTTTTATACTACTGAAAGTATCATGGTCTCATCTGGTGTCAAATGCATTTGAATGCTCTTATACAGTTATCCCTACCTAGAATGTGATTTTGCATAGATGAATCCTTCTTCACAGGTATCTTCATTTGCTACGGTGCTGTAGTATTTCTGGCTTTGGTGAACTAGTTTAATTTTTTTTTTTCCAGTTTATTTCAGCCAGTCTATTTTTTAATAATCTTTCAAGTTCCATTTGTGTTCTAAAGCTATCTTTTTGTCTCAACATTTTCTTTAGGATTGAAATTTTCACAAAACATCTGTTTTTTGCTTGGGGCGTTGGCTTTTCTTGTTTTGGTTTGGCTTTTGGTTGTTTTTTTGTTTGTTTTTCAAAACAGTACAGTATAATACCCGTTAAATTAAATAGCATTTACACAATATAATGTGTTTCATGATAGTTTGCAAAAGGGTTATTTAATTTGCAAACAGTTCTTTGCATCCATATCATGTACTCAGTGCATTAATAGATTCATCATTTTTACCTCTGCAATGAATTACAGATGTGCTATTATTTTGTCAGTATAAATGTTTCTATTGTATCCTCTAAAGTGAATGGGCTTTGTCTAGTGTGTAACTTCAGTGCTGAAAGACCTTAACATTTTTTATGAGTTTTTGCCGTTAACAATTTAATTAATTTTTTTCATCAGCATCATGAATTTATGTATTGTTACTGCTTTCTCCAAAATAAAGCAAGAAAAATATGAGGGAACTCAATCAATTCACATGCTTAAAAGTTTAGACAAGTTAGAAAAGGTTGTTCTATGTAGATGTATAGATTTAATTATTTAAATATTTAAATAATAAATATGTATGCATGGATATTTAATAAATAATTTAAAAATACTCAACAAGGGATATATTACTATTAGTATTTCATTTTAGACACTTGCTTAGCCTTCATCACCCCTTTGCCTAATCATGTATTTTACCTCTAATTTATTTCCCATATATGGTTTCACCAGGGTAAAGCAAATTAATTTTATTTTTTTAATGTTATCATTTTCAGTTTTAATTCCCTCCTTCTGAGCCCATATTATACATATATCATGATAGTGAATTACAGGGATTCTGGACTGTTGCTTTACCTGCTTCTTTGCCTGCTTTTCAGAACAGAAGTAGAACATTAGTATTTATTAGTATTTTCTACTCTGTTTGTCTGACTCTGCTATTAAGATTATCCATTTCCCTGTCACTCCTATTACTATTTGTCCATATGTCACATTGTCATTATCCATTGATGACTCAGAAAGTTGGAATCAAAACTCAATAGCCTTGGTGACTATTAAGCAGGTATCCTTTATTGCAGCGCTGGGCGCACAGGGGATCGCTCCTCCAAATGTGTGCCCATTAAAGCCAAATTTCTCATATTTATACAGATTAATTATACACATTCGTTATAATTTCTAGGAAAAGGCAGGGTTATGCAAATTATTTCCAGGAAGTCATTTACATTAACTCCTCCCAGATAGAGCATGCTCAGTGACACTCAGGAGGTCTTCTGGTTGTCTTCAGGGATGAAGGCTGGACATCTTCCTCTCTCTCAGTGCATGCTCTTTACAGTTTTCTCCATGCTTACCTGGGCTCCCAACACCTGCACCGAGTAGTTATTTTTTCACTGAAAACAAGATAGACTCTGTCTTTTAATTGGTCATTAGTCTCATTATTTACAACTCCTCTATCTCCTACTTCCTCTGGTTTCAAGGCTGTTGCACTATTATGGCTAAGTTTTGTAGCCACTTTCATGAAACAGCTTATGTGACTACAGCAAAATTCTGCTAAAATTCAAAACTAATCTATTCCTAAAACCACACCATTTCTTACTTCTTTATCTTCAAGGCTGTTACTGTTGCATTGTTATGGTTAAGTTTTGCTCTGCTCTCACAAGCAGCTTACAAAGTTACAGCTTTCTCTTAAACTAGTCTATTCTTAAAACTATGAAAATTCTTATATTAAAGTTGTATTAATTGTCTCTTAAGTTACACCTATACCAATCCACTCAGCATGATCACTTCTCACTGAATCACCATAGAGCATCATATGAATTATCCATCATTTTATTTTGGTAGAATCTCTGACCAAGTGCCTCCTAGAGGTTAACCTTACAGGATGGGTTTTAGCACTCATACATAATCCTGTCAGTAAGCTTCTGGGGAGAAACTGAAATCCCATGAACCTCGTGGCAATAGAGTCACTATGTCCTCACATGCACAACCATGGTTCTTTGCTTTCCAAGCAAAAGACTTGGATGCCCCAAGTCAAAATAAACAAATATAGTAAGAAGGAGGTTGAAGAGATATTGATGCTGTGAAACAAAGTAAAATACTGTGATTATTGAATATAAATATGACTTCTATCTAGAAAGCTTAAGAGGCTCTGTAGTTCCTAGCTAATATAAAAAATGTTTTCTGAATGCCCAGACTAGCTAGTTGCTCTCACAAAAAATTATGCAAATACCATGGAACTTGAAGCAAAAGTATTTTTAAGCACATTTGTATCTTGACTTCAAGGCTGGACTCTTAAAATGCATTTCTACACAGTATATGATGAGTTATTCAGCAGACTAATTCTGTTGCTTATAGGTTACTGTAGGACACCCATGAAGTCATGAGCACGGTCATTCAAATACAAAACATTTATAAATTCTGGCATCAAAGAATACACATAAACTTCTTGCCATGCAATACTAACTTGAAGCACCTAACCTGAATATTAATGTCTGTGCTAGGTGTTGTGAAATAAGTTGGTTTTCTTATGAAAGCAATGAAACATGTGACTGTCACTGACAATCCTTGTTGACACTGATGTGCTTGAAATATTTACTTTGTTCACATAACAAAAGAGAGATGACAGCAATTTCTGGATCCAGGAAAATTATTAAAATAAACCATAGTGGTAGTTTAAAGAAAACATACGTGGTGAAAATTGTAGGCTCTTGTGAAGGCAATGAAATTCTGAACTGAGCATATCTCCTTCCTTCAGTGCACTAAGGGAAGTTGGACTTGGGGGGGGTTGGACTAGATCATCCCAAAAGGTCCCTTACAACCCCTAAAATTCTGTGATTCTTAAAAACTCTTAAAAAACATTTTAGCATAATTTTTAAATGCTGTAAATATATGGTCTTCATTTCTAAAACACTAAGTGCTACATGTGGCCCAAAGTGGTTTGTTTTTTTTTTTTTAATGGGTAATAATGCCCTGTGAAGAATGCAAGTGCTGGCAAACCCATGTTTCAAACGTGGTGAAGATCATGGCCAGTATACAGGGCTTTGCTTAACAGAGGAGTCCATCCTGCACCTGACTGTGGTGTTGCTAAGAGCAGTGAGAGGCTGGGGTGTCCTGGTCCTGTTCCTGGGCAGGAGAGGGGGGGTCTTAAAAAGGACATGCTCCATCTAAGTGCACCAAGTCAAGATATAATTTAGACCATGTTTACCAAAGCCTGCATTACACAGAATCACAGAATGATAGGGGTTGGAAGGGTCTTCTGGAAATCATCTAGTCCAAGCCCTGCCAGAGCAGGATCACCTATAGCAGATTGCACAGGACAGCATTTAGTAGGCTTGGATTTTAGCCTTGATCTCTAAATTAAATGTGAATTAAATTTTATTGTAATCTAGATAAAATCTTCTGTTGTCTGATGTGAACTGCAGTTGCAATTTCAAATCTGTCTTTAAAAAACCTTTTCAGCTTGTTATTTCTAGCCACCTTTTGAGGAGTCATGTATTTTCGACAAAGCAAGGAATACTTGCACAGTAAGAATAGAGATGGAAGCAAGCAAATAGGCCATCCAGAAAGTACCTGTGCTGTTCTCCCAGCAGGATCTCAATAATGGTATTTGAATTCAGTGATTGAAGCAGCGAGATCTCCTAGCAAAGAATTCATATGCACTTACTGACTCCCTTTTAAAACTCCATTTGTAATAAATTATTTCATGGCATTCCTTTAATTATTTACTATACCAAATGGTCATTCAACAGTCTGACTCATGGCTTGATCCACTTAGCTAAGCACAGCTATGCTCTGCATGGCTTTCAAATGTGCTAGGCATTTATTTTTTTAATCAAGCCTGGTTTAAAATGCCATACAAACTGCAAGCAGAGGCCAAAACTGATTAGCTGGATTAAAATCTAAGCCATAATTTAGGAGTGCAGCATTGAAGCAATGCCTATTCTATATTTATATACATATATATGTGTGTGTGTGTGTGTAAAGAAAACTGTCTATACTGTGTTCACAAAATGTTTCTTTTAAATAAAAACTTAAGTATTTTTATACTCTTAAGTTTTCACTGCTCTTTTTTGCTCATTCTCTTTAAACATACTTACTCAATTATGATTAAAGCATAAAATAATACATTAATGATAAACTCAATACTGCTAGCATAACCAGTGAGGTTGCAGTTCGGCTGTGGAAAGCTACCAGGACAAGCTTTTGCAACAGTTAATAAACTCTCCAGTAGGTCATGGTCTATTTTGAAGAAATTGTGCATTAAGGATGGATATGAACCCACTTGCCAAATCGTAGTGTATCCTGGGATAAGCAGCTTTGAGGTGAAGAAACCCTTTAATTTTGTCATGTAGGAAACTAGCTAGCATAATTAGAAACTTCAAATGTGACATTGACAATTGAGGTGAGCATCTGGTAGCATTTGATAATGGTCTACTACTGGAAATAAGGTAATATTTTTCTCCATAATGGTTCCCTGCCAACACTGGACATTTATGAGTGAAACAAGATGACCATTTGTTTTCCCAGCTGGGCAATGTTTTAGATTTGTGTTCTCTTCCTTTTGGTGAAGATCTTAAATGGCTATTAAACAGTTATTAAAGATTTATCATTGCAAACTAGGTGCATTGCTTTCAAATACTCAGTGCGACAGTTCCTTCTTGTAATTACATTTTAATGTCAAACACTTTGTAGATATATTCGCGTAGGAAAATGTCTAAACATGCAGAATCCAGCTCTTTCCTCCACACTACAAATGCAGGCTTTCTGCATTCAAAGGGTAAAAGCGAAAATTTTCTATTGCATGCTGGAGAAAAGCTGTGAATTGTGTTCTTCTAACAATGTAAGAATCAGCTTAAGCTGATTCATATGCAATTACAACTGGTTTTTTTTAGAAAATTTAGAAAATGCTCTAGGGTCTGGGTTCACCACCAAATTTAATCTCAGGGAATGCTGCTGAAGTATGCATAGTTAGGCACTACTCTTAATTATTAATGACATTGCATTTTGTTTCATTTTCCTCAGTGGTGGTGTATTTCTGGGTGTAGCAGAAATTCACAACTGTGTGGGACAACACTTAATGTTAGTCTAGGTCAGGATGTCATGCCTCTAGACATTTTGTGTTACTACTGGAGAAAGCAGGCACGCTTCTATGCTGTGAGAGCTGGGTTGGCTCTCAGCTACCTTGTGTTGTTGTAAGATTATGACAGCTTTGATAAAAGCTTTCTCCTCTTGTCTCATTTCTAGCGTGTTGAGAGGATAAGCTAGGTAATTCCAGTTCTCTGTAAGAAAAAATGTGTCGAAGTGCTAACTAGGACCGAGACCAGTCAAGAAAGACTAGCAAGGAGTGACTGTTAATCATTACAATACTCTGGATTTGATGATTTAGAAGATCACTTCTGCTGTCTTTTTCCTAGCTAAGATACTGTGCAGAAGTCTGGGGACTTTATATGATCACTGAGAGTGTAACATACTTTGGTGAACAATCTAATAGCGTGTGCTACTCCCACTTTTTCAGTTACAAAGATTTTTTTTTCTTTTTTTAAGCCCGTGTGTGTGAACATGGGGAGGGTAAAGGGTGAAGGACAGTAAGCTTGTTCATGATAAATGAGTTGCTGCAGCAAAAAGCATTGTATTGCTTACTATGTCTACTTGTCGTTAAGGAGAAATACAGTTGTAACAGTGTTTGAGTTTCTGCATTACATGCATTTAAGTGCCTGTCCACTAAGGACGCCTGCTTCCACTGATTCAAGACAGGAAAGTTGGCATATTATTCCCCAGTGCTCTAAACTCGATGTTGGCTTCTATTAAATGCTGCCAGACAGGCAGAACAATATTTGAAACAAGCCTGTTTGAACTAAAATGTAATTGGACTCATTTAAAGTCTTATTACAATGAAATCTGACTTCCTCCTTGTAATTTGACTTGTAGAAACCTCTCAAAAAAACATTACCTTTTGCCACAGGCTGTAAATTTAAATTCTGCACTGGGTAAGCATAATGAGAAAAGAAAGTTCTGACATGGCTGGAGATCATATCAGCTCTGGCTTGATTAATTATTTCCACACGATCAATCAGCACCTTATTTAGATAACTGGAGGCACTCACTAGTTAATTTGTGAGAGTAGAACAATGAGGGCAAGCATTTATATGGTCAGTCAATACTCCAATTAGTGTTAGAAAGTCAAATGCAGGTTTGAAAATAGCTGGTGGAAGGAAAGGGACTGAAATAGCACAGCAACTTCTCTGTTCTTCGACATATTCCTTTCTATGATTACACTGCGGAGACTCCACTTACAATCCACAAAACTATTTGTCTAGTCTTTCTAGTCATCCACTTCATATAAAAAAAAAAAAAAGTTTTTGTATACTTTAAAAACTAGTTAAAATAAATAACAACACTCTGCTCAGGTAACAGCCCTCAAATTTGCAGCTGTATATCTACTCACTCAGTTTCTGCCTTAAGAGTACTTACTTTCACCTGCAAGACAGACACCAGCTCTCAGAGGTAAAATCTAGGAGTAAAAGCAATGCACTTTATAACTGCAAAACATTGCCAGGCATAAGTTATAGAAAGGATCAGTTACTGTTCCATGTACTGCCTGGTACAGGGATTAATTTGCCTGAAATATGTGATGGCCAAATCTTTACACTAACTTCTGCATTCAGAATAAACTCCCTGGCCACAATGTCAGATATAGGGGGATAAACTGGCAGAGATTTAGGACAAACATTGTCCAAAATTGCATTGCTATTGTTCCCCAAAGCATCCAAGCACTGGCAAATGTCTGTACATGAAAAAAAGGAGGAATAATCATTTTATATAACATCGTATTTCTCTACCTTCTGCTTGAGAAAGGAAAGAAGCCAAATTCACAGTCTGACATTTCAGCTGAACCATTTTTATCAACATCAGACTGATTTTGACAGAATCTTCTATGGGGAAAAAAAGTTTAGAAAATTAACAAAACTTTTCAACAAAAAATTGAAACTTTGGAATATTGAAACATGAATAACATTAATTTTTATTGACATTATTTTTGTTTCTGAGGGTTGCCTCAGAAGTCCTCAGTCATTCAGTTCAGAATGAACCTGTGGAACTTCATTGTTATATCATTGAATTGGCTTCCACAGCAATGCCTTTTTGCTATCATGTGTGGGTTTGGTATCACAAAATTTGAGGGAAAACAATAATTCACTGTAACATAAATAAAATTATTTCTCTTAAAGAGTGCATGTAAATAGCTAAGCAATACATATTTGCACACTTCAGTACTCTGAAAACTGGATTAGTTTATTACTTGTTCAGTGCTGCTGTCCAGTAGTTCCCTCAATTTCTTGGCAGACCTTTAGATCATTTGGTAAATAAAATTTTCAGCAAGCTGCATGTTGATGAGCTAAGAGATGATCTAGTTTGCAAATCCTTAGTGTTCCATGACCTTATTGGGCAACAGTTAGGTGGGTGATAGGTGGGAATTAATTAAGGTTTTTTTATCAGAGCTGTAATTATTCTAAATTATAAATGCAGCGAATGTGGTAGGGAGGAACTCTAGTTAAACCAATTCAGGTTTATTGATTTTTGAATTATATGTAATAAATGGGCCAATTGGTAAACTATACATTTGGGATCAATATCAGATGTACAATGGCTAAAGAATAATCCTCGACACCTAGAAAATATGAGTGTACCCCTACACATTTTTAACTGCCCTCCAATAATTCCAGGAAGCTCTCTAACTGCACCCATACAAACACACAGCTATGTGCACACCCCATCTCGTCTATGAGTGTGTGTTCCCCTCTTTACACACCTCCCAGTGGGATTACAAGTGTGCTGGCTTTATGTGTGACCCCTTCCCACCCCTTCTTCACTGACCTTGGTGTTTGCAGAGTTTCTTATATCTTCTCACTTCTTTCTCTGGCTGCAAAAAGCTGCCCTTTGGTTTGTTTTTTTTGTTTGTTCTTAAATATGTTATCACAGAGGCATTGCCACTGTTGTTGATTGGCTCAGCCTTGGGAAGCAGCGGGTTTGTCCTTGAGCCCAATTGGTATTGGCTCTGTCAGGCCTAGGGGAAGCTTCTAGCTGCTTCTTGCAGAAGTCACCCCTGAAGCCCTCCCCACTACCAAAATCTTGTGATGCAGGCCCGAAACAGACCTTTATGCATGCTTCTCCCTACAACTGACTCCTGGTGCAAAAGGTCCACTGGGTTCCACAAGTACTGCAAGGCATGGGTCCCACCATGTGGCACTCTTGCAGTGCCAGCCCTCTCACTGGTATGCAGTTGCTTATGGCACATGGGAAGGAGACCCCATTAGGTCCCAAAGGAGATCAGGATGATGGTAGGATGACTTCTGTCAGTGTCATGCTGGCCTGTTACCACTTTTCTGTTCCAAAGTGTTTCCCCATCATAAAACGTTACGCTGTTTTATTCTTCAGGTCACACTGACTCAATTTCTCAATAGTCCCTTTGAAATTATCTGATTATTGTTTAATCTGTGATGGCAATTTCATGCAAAGCTTGTCATTAGTAATTTCCTATTTAGGAGTCTCTGTTTTGGGACAACATTGTCTTAGAAGAGAATATGCTGGTCACACACACTGTTAAAACTCACTTTCCTATCCATTGTTAACAAGAGAAAGTTTGCGTATTCCTCAGCAGCGACTAATCTCACAAGGGTTAATGATAAGAGCTTCCAAAAAAAGTAGAGGAGCATCAGTGAATGTGTTAATACCTGGATTTGGACACACACCTTAATATTGAGTAACTATGGTGTATTAGCATGACTATACTTTGCTTGACAAAGAAGCATATAAAGTAGAATTTGTTAAAGTTCCTCTGACAAAACAAGAATTTATTAACTAGACAAAGAATACTTGAAGAGATATAGAGGGCCATAATAAGAAAAGACTTTTTCTCTTTTACTGTGTCTCATCTGTACCCTCTCCAGACTGAATCTCTTCCAGCAACTCCTGCATAAACTGTTAAAGTGCTAATGTACGCCCTTTACACGTGGCTGTATGCCAAGCCATAGGATTTTGTTATAACTCTCCTTTCCTACACCTCTTACCGTGTTGAATTTGTCCTTGGAATGGACAGTATCATTAGGAGTGAAGATTTAATTATAGCCACTTAGAGACAATTTAAGAACTGTTGTTTAATTTACTGCAATTTTAAAGTGGAAGCTAGATGGTAGTTTGGAACTTCAGCAGTTTTAAAACACTGACATGCACGACACTTAGTCAAAGGTTTGTGTAGCATAAATTCATTCTCAAGGAGACGTGAAAGGAGTAAGGACTCTCAGACTTTTTTCTTTTTTTTTTTTTTAATGCACCAGCAGATATACCTAAGTGTAATTTGACCAAATCTTTTCAATGCCCTGGATTTATACTGGTATCTTAGCTAGTCATTCTCATGGATTCATCTTTCCTAGTTTTAGACATCTACAGTAATAGAAAATGTCTATTTCAGAGCATAATTCATTTGACCTATTCTGAATGGCTTCTTTAGGTAGAAATGAACCATATGCTAGATAAACCCACTTTTCACTCATTAAAAAAGTGCCTAAGGTGATTAGCTCAGATGTGGATATTTAGTTTTGTTACAACAAATTCCATTCCAGTTGTTTTATAAACCATAAAGCATTTGCTTCTATTTGAAATACATGTCTATGGGAGTTTTGAAAGGTTTATTTCTTATATCTGACAGTATCTAATAAAATCTTATTACTTTAGTGTCTATAATTCTGGACTTTCTTTTCCAGTCTCTATATGTGTGAATTTGAAAATAGACATCATCTGTCATATTACTGAAAATGTGGTTTACTCATGGTAACTGTTTAGCCTATGCCAATTATCTATCCCGATTGAAGTGGATTATTTCAGAGTGGTTATTGTGAGAGTCTGTTGTTTTTGTTGTTGTTGTTGTCATAGCCATTGTTTTTCTCTGTGTTACAACATCCTGCTGAGCAGTCAGGTATCACCAGGGATTTTGATTACCTGCTCAGTAACTTGAATGAATGACAATTTCTCAATTCCCCTTTATATATGAAGAACAGGGCAACATTACATAGCATAATGTACTTGTACCTCAACACAGAGAAAGAATTCTAGACTGAAAAGTAAGCATGTGTTCCTCCATTAAACTTAGAGAATAATCATGTCCTTAGCAGTTTTAGAAATGTTATCACTGTGACCAGATAATTTCCAACTGAAAAATATACAGCATAGATAAAGAAAAGAAAAAAAAAATAGTCCTTGTGGCCTGGAAATGAAGAGCTGACTTTGAGCTATCATACGTAATACCTTCTTCAGGCAAGATCTGGCTGGTAAATGTGCTTCATTTTTTCTTATTTTATAGTATTTTCTCATGCAATCATTTCTACATAGAAGAAATTAATTTCTGCAGCTGTCCTTGCATTAGGTTATTGGTTTCTTGAAGTGAACAGTACTGGTGGCTTTGGCACCTGTAAAAAAAAATATTTCCAATTTCCCCTAGTAGCAGGGTAGTACCAAAACAGCTTTGCCAGCCTTTGTCACAAGTAAAAGCTTCTATATGGCATGTCAGAAAAGAAAGTAGGTAGGATCAGATCCCGAAGACCATGAAGGGAATGTTCTAATGTGTGTTACAGAGGTTTTCCAGTTTATTTGTTTCACTGTATTTATGTACCAAGGCACCACACTATCTCTAGGTTAGAGGGCTAGACTAAGCCTCAAAATTAGTAAGGTTGGGGAATATGGACTTTCTTTCATACTTGCCTCAGATCAGTGGTGAGACTAATGAAGATCTGAAGAACAGGAAACACACTTGATAGTTTTACACAGCATTTTACCTTCTCTATAGTTTTCTGCAACTGACATACTGATGTCTTGAACAATGCTACTTGCTGGAGCTGTGGAAGGGCTAAATGTTCAGAGGAAAGATAGTTTTGGGCTATGAGCATGTGGTGACTCTGGAACTGGGGAGATGGGTGTGAGTGGGGAACAATATTTCCTTGTCCTTCTTCAGTCTCTTCTGTTGCTGCCCTTGCCCTGCTTAGACTAATGTTGATATGTAATATTGCTAGCCAGAATATTATATACTTTAATTAAAGTTTCTGTATCTTTCAAAAAAGTGCATTTATTTAGTTTTCAGTGATCTACTCTTGATATTTGGCTGGTGATAGTTCTCAGAGAACCTTTGCAAATATGATACCTACAAGAAAGTAGTAACTTGATACGTAATGTGATGAAAATTAAAATATTCCCTAACCATACCATTTTCTCCTTTTTAAAATGTGTTATTATACTCCATCTTCATTTTAGCCCCTTCATAGGGAGGTAATTGATAATCATCTTTCAACAACTACTATATTAAATATGGAAAAATGTTTTATTCTGAGGAATACTGAAGTAGAACAGCATTTCCCTTACCATTAAATGTTTGCATTTTTTCCTTGCATATACCTTTCCACAGCCCTCATAATTCTCACTGCTCTCAATTATTTTTAGCTTTGACTTAATATTAACTGGTGGATATTATCACTTTTAATGCATTTCAATGCATCTTTGCTTTCTGAACTTCAAGACATCTTTATGAATATAATTGAAATTAATTTAAATCTCAGCCTTTGCAGAAATTGTATTTCATGGGCTTCTAAAATCTGCCCAAGTCGGTTTACACAAGAAATTTTTTTTTTCCATTTTAATTTGAAATGGCTAAGTAAATTCAACAAGATATAAAGAAATCTAAAAAGCTGGGATTTTAAGATAAAATATGACACTATTTCTACTATTTCTTTAAAAAGTATTTCTGAAGCATGCAAACACACAATCCAGGATTTTTGAACTACATGAAATTTCTTGGACAGTTAAACTTTCTTTTTTCTTTTCAAACTTTGCCATTCTTGAAGTCTTTAAAAATCTTGGTTTTCTTTTTCATTTTTTTTTTCCTTCCAGAAAAAAGTAACTGAATCAGGATATAATAATGTCATTTCATGAAAGCAAGACTTGAAGTCAGATAATTGAACATGATTGTGTCTTTGCAATGCTTTTTTTCTTCTGGTTTGCCCTAGGGTGGTTTTAGATAAAAGTTGTTTATAAACAAATTAATTGTCATTGCTTCTTTCTTGTCAGGTAATCTTTCAGTGATGCCAGAAACCTGAGCACATACACAATCAAATTTCTCTAATTTAGAAGCTGTATCGTAAAAAGTTTTAGTACATGCTAAAATACTTGAAAGTAGTATTTAGTTGCTGACAAGGTCTTTTTGTCATCTATAAAGAACTTTAAAATTACAACTGAGCAGCCAGTCTCTCTGTACAAAAGTAACTTTTCATAGCTAGAAAATTTTCAAATTTCTTTTTAAGCAGAAGTTACAAAGAAAACTGGGATCCTTAATATCCCTGTGTACTCACACCTGAAAAAGTGAAACGTTTTCCCTTGTTCTTAAACTAATCTGGTAGGTAAGGATAAGCTGTTTACTATTTTTATTAGATAACCTTAAAGAGGGCATGATGACTTGCACTAAGTCATGTTTGATGTGGGGTTTTTTTTGCGAACTGACAATTACATAGAATCAAATTTTCATTTTCTTTTCCCATTCATTTATAGACATAGTGGTATCTCATGGAAGTAGCAGTACTAGCAGTCACAGATAATGGTAAATTGTATCACTGAGCGAGGTATATTTATCCATTTTTAAATACTCTTAATTTTCAAGCAGGGATTATTTTTTGATGCCTAAGATCTCAAGATGCGAGTGCATGGAGCCTGGACAAGTACTGTCCAGCTGCAAGTAATGTCACACCAAGCATGCAGTTCACATGACACATAGTCTGTCTGAGTGCATACGAGTGAGACTAGATTTACTAAGCAAAACGTGTAGAATTACTCCTTTGAAGAGTCAAGCGCAGGAATAGGCTTCCTGGGGGTCTCTGCTGTTTCCATCCCTAGAGATTCTCCTGACGGGGTAAAGCTCTGCGCAGACTTCAGTAGTATTACAGCTGCTGCTTCTTTGAGCACAAGGGTAGACTAGAGACCTCCTGATATCCCTCCCGACTTGATTACTTTGCTCAGTTCTTTTATGCTGCAGATGTGTTGTTCCCAGGACCTTCTTTCTACTGCGACTTAAATGTCTGGAATAGGTCTGGTTAGTAACAGGTGAAGCAAATCTTATTTGCTGTTATTAAAATATCGGACCAAAAGGAGACATCTGCCAGCTCAAGCATTTTGTCATCAAGAAACATCCAGGAGTGCTTTTGTAGCTCTGGATGTCATTGTGTTCATCCTCATGACCTCATTTCACTGCTTTCCAGCTAGCAGCTGCAGATTTCAGGGCGAAGCCTCAGGTAATATAATCACTTTGATTGAACATGTGCTGTCCCATTTATTTTCTGGAAGTTAAAAGAGGTCAAAATAGAATTTCTGTATGTCCTATAACACAGCTACAAGAGGACAACTTGGCCAAGGACTTGTTAGTTTTATTCTGTAAACAGAAAGAAAAGTTGCTTTATCTTTTTAAAATGTAAAATAAACAAGCTATTTTATTTTTCAAAGAGAGGAATTAAATATTTATATGGCAGTAGGTTAAGATTGAATTTGTTTTGTTTTGGGGAAAGTGAAGAAGTGGAATGTGGGGGGAGGGGTTTATTTATTTTTTTTTAATTTTATTTGGACACATTTGTCTGGAGTTAAGGCAGCAAACATTTTTTTCTTAAATCTTCTGGTTATGATGTCATTCCACAAGCTGCCTTTTTTTTTCAGCTTGGTGGTTGTATTATTTATATAGGACCTCCTAACTGCGTTTTACTATTGTCAGGTTCTTCTCGATTTTTCATCATCTTGGAAGTTTCCTTATAAATGAAAAAAAGTGTTCACAGATTATACCTTTTATATTTTATTTTATGTGGTGCATAAATTATCTCATATATGGAAGTCTAAGAGGGTTTTTTTTTAGTCATTTGGTAATATTTTTTCTTAATCTATTTTACTTTGAACATGTCTGACAAGCCTACAGACTAGCCTATAAACAGAGACATGTTGGTTTATTTACTGTGTTTAGTAATGTTGCTGTCAGCGTGTCACGTTATACCTTAAAGTAACTTCCTCTGAAGCCAGAGGGGATTTTGTTTGTTTATAAAATCATACAGCTTAAAATATCATGAATTTGGAAAATGTTGATTTAAATACATATTTCTAAATTGAAGTTGGATTATTTTGATGATATAATCAATGTAATGATTTGTTAATATAGTATTTTAAATACAACATCTTTTTTCATTGTATAATTCAATAAACCTAGAAAGGTTTACTTTGTAACCTATTAGTAGAATCTTAAACTGCTTTTCCTGATTGTGTTCTGTAAAGAGCTGTTGCTTCATAAGAAGTAAAACCTGTTCAATGCTCCCCTAAGAGATCTCTCTTTTATATTAAGGCTTTATGCTGTCATTCATAAACATGCCAATTGAAATACATTCTACATAACTTGACTATCAATAGCAAATCTCTAGTGACAACATAGGCTATATTTATACTAAATAAAACAGCTCCAAGGAATGTTTCCAGCCACTGGAACGGAATTGTTTACTTTGTTAAACTGTTGAATTTTTCTCTCAGATGGTTTTGGCCCAGGCCAAATAAGACTCTTCCAAGCAGCTCCTCGGCACAGTCCAGCAGTCAGAGCTGACGAAAGACCATCCCCAGTAGACAGTTCAAATGTGCCTTGTCCTCACCTGATTGGAGAGCAGAAGACTCAATAGCAGCTCCACAAGCTTTTACACAGTGGTTATTTCAGTGCCAGGGAACAGTCCTGGGGATATGCATATTATAGACTTAGAGCCTTGTTTTGCTGTCTTTTCTGTATCAGAGATGTCCCGGTGAAGATATTTTATTCCTTTATTGTTGGTGAATTTTTAAATGTAGTACGACTTGCTCAATATTTTCAAGGTCTTCTGGGGTTTTCACCCTTTTGAGCTACTTGTACCTAGCAGGGTCAGATAGATAGATAGATCTACTGATAAGTCATTTACAAAGTATTCTGCAGGAAGGTCTTTACCAAAACTGGGTATTTTGCACAGCATTCTGTTTTCTTTAATCTCTTCTGCATCAAGTCTTTTAAAAATATAAACCACTCAACTTTACCTCACCATTGCATGTTCCATCTTGGGCTTTGTGGACCATTTTATTCTAGGAGAATTATTGTCTAGCTACTAAGTCATTTGAAAAGGATTTGGACCAGTTGTCACTATGTAAATTTACTTCCTTAATCAAGTAGCAGGAGATTGGCAGATGTGTGAAATATTATAATGGTAAAATGGTTGTATAATCATGTGGTAAACTATGTCAGTAAAGTGCATACACGGCAGGAGTTTATTTTAATACCACACTATAAAGTGGGTAAACACCAGAGAATACAGTTCATTCTTAATGTGCAAGTTCTGTTTTCTTTTATTCTCTTATTTATTTGAATATATTTAGATTAATTGTAACAGAACACATATACTTGTAGCAAAGTTATTATATAAAAGAAAACCAGAGGTTGCACACTGATCAGGTCTTAAAGCTGGGTATAATTATATTGTTTCTCAGTGCCAGAAATAAGAGAGGAAAGGAGCATAGTATACTTACATCTGAACTCTATGAGCTAACAACTGTTATCAGAGATGGATTATGCCTTTACCAGAGGATCTGAAAAGCCTTTATAAAATATTATTATATTGCCAAAGTGTTGAATGACAACAATTCCAATACTTCATGTTTAAATCCATTTTCATTTAAACACACAGTTTTGTGCTCTACTTTCTCCTTGGGGCTTTTCAGCAGTTATTTCATAATCATTCCTATAAAGAGAAGTTAAAAATGTAGCCCTGAAACATATTTTGAATGAGTATTTCTATTTCTGTGTAATTCAGCTTTCTTGGGAAGTATATTTTTAATATCTAACCACTTTTGCTTATACAGAGAGAAAGATGTAACATCATTTACAGTTTTGTTCCCAGGAAGGTCCATTTTCAGTCCCCCTCCAGCAGCAATTACTCATTCGACTATTAATATTGCTTTGAAACAACTTCTGAAGCCCTTGCAAGTGTATGGAGAAAGGGGGAGTTTCACATTATTTAACTGTCCTGTTTTGCCCCAGCTGAGAGCCGAGCACCATGCAGTCGCTTGTTCTTTTAAAAGGAAGAGGGGGAGGGGGGAAAGTGTNAAAACAGAACCCCGCGGGCTGGGATAAGGATAGTTTACTAGAATAGCAGAAAAAAATAGATATAACAGTAATAGGACTTTAGAGCAAAAAAAATACATGAAACTGGTGATACACAATGCAGTTTCTCACCGAACCACACAACTCAGGCCGTGCAGCCCAGAGCCATCCCGACAAACCGGACCGTCCCCAAAAAAACGCGCGTCCTGGAGCTGCCTGCTCCTCCTCCCACCAGTTCCTCTTTATACTGAACATGACGTACTTGGCATGGAATACCCCCTTTGGCCAGTTCAGGTCACCTGTCCTGGCTGCATCCCCTCTTTTCTCGTTAGTAGGGAAATAGGAACCACTGAAAAAGTCCTTGATTGCTTGGCAACAACTAGAAACATCAGGGTGCTATCAGCACTGCTCTCATCCTGACTCCCAAACACGGCATTCCACCCGCTATTAGAAAAGAAATTAACTCCATCCTAGCCAAAACCAGGAGATTAAGTCTTCAGAAAAAACCGTGATTTTCTTTTGCTTCCAATTATTCTTTTTATTTTGCTATAAGTTTGCCGTAAATTAGTCCTATGTAATACTCAAGGAACATAATATTGGATTAATGCAGACTATTTTCCAGATACCCTTTTTCCTAGATTTTGAAACAACCAATTCTTTACAAGGTATTACTAGGAGATCCCGAATAACATTTTAATTTCATGCATTCACTTTAGAACAACTCTAAGAACAGTTTTCATACACTGGTTTCTAAATCTTGTTCTGAAATGTGATTTATTTGAGGTTTTCTCTTTCACCTCATTAGACCTTACCAATACAAAGTAAACACTACTTCTCAGACCTTTGAGGGATCTAGTACTTTTTAACTAAATGATTGCTTTTGTTAGCTACTGTTTAAGTAATGTATGGTCTGTGGTGGTCTGTGATAACCATTTGCATATTGATTACACTGTACCTGTTGAACACGTGTAAGAGAGTAATATAAAAATGAACATGTCTATATAAAATTCAACATTTAATCTATAGCCCTTCAGAGGCCTAGTTATGGTTACTGTTTATTCCAGACATCTGCAGCCTTAGGTATATTCAGTGAGAGTTTTTTTCTTCCCATGTGATATATATCATATTGTCTTTTGCTTTTATTTGATTTTTAAAATGTGGATCAGTAGAAAAATACATACTAAGTAATGGAGAACCCATGTGGTTATGTGTGATATTCTTAAAAAACACTTCCCTGAACATTCAAAAGACACCATTAGAAATGGAAGTGCTCCAAGGTTTTGTCATAATGAGCCTTCAGAGATGTGGTTTCTGTCACATGTGTGTATGTCTAAGATGTGATGCTATCTAAGACCAGATAAAACAATTAAATGTATGAAGAAGAGCATGCTGAGGAAGGATCATCATGCCAAAGTAAAAATAACACAGGATGGATGTTACTTGCAGTGACTAGCACTTCCTTGGAAGTGCTTATATATCACAGAGAAAAGCAAAATTTAAAAATGTGCCCACTATAGCCAACAGCAATAACTGATTTAGAAAGAAGTTAGAAGAACAATTCAATGGGGAATTCTTCAAAATATCTACTGCTAACTCTGATGCTATGCCCTCGGTGATCTTATATAACAATAGATGTTGCAATTTATCTACAGTTGCAGGTAGTTGTGTATTGTATGATCCTGCCAGTAATATGTTGCAGATAGATTTTTACCTCATTTTTCTTTTTCTAAACTGTGCAAAAAGTTCTGTCAAGTTTTAGAAAGGTTTTATTATTGAGTAGTGTTTTGAATTTTAAGTTCTTGTAAGTCAGCAAATGTTAAGAAGTAATTTTGCAAATACCCAAAAACCTAAGCAGTGGATGTCAGCGTATCCAAAAGTTCTGCTGGACTCAAAGTTATGGATTATTTCTAGTTAAATGTTGGTATGTTGTAAATGCTTTGTAAAGCTTTGGTGACATTCTCCAGCAGGGCAAAATGGAAGTTCCTTTCAGTTCCTTTCAAATTGTGTTTTAAGCATCAGAGGTAAGTTCTCTAACATCAAGTGAAATTCCAGTGCTAAAACAGAGAAACTACTGGGGAACAGTCTCTTCATTAGGTCACATATTTTTAGGATTTTTATGTAAAATGCTATTCAGTGCCAGAGGAGATTTTTGGAGGAGAAATGAGAAGGAAAGCAAAAGGATGAACGTAATTAGGAGGTGAAAATTAGAAAGCAGTACAGTTAGAAATATATGTGATGGTGAATGCATTACAGTACTTTAGATGGATTAGTATCAGTGTTAAGGTTTTTGAGGAAACCTTCATAATGCAAGTACAATGAGCAAGTATGGTTGGTGCTTCCCCAGGAATTTTTAGGAGCAAAAGTATTTGGTGATGGACAAAAATTTTCCATCCTCTCTCTGTTACCTTTACTAGATCTTACTCATTTAAGAAGGATTCCTTCTCCAAGCCGCTGTACAGTTTGTTCATAAAATCTTCAATTCCTGCACATTATTTACTTCTGTGTTTGAGCACATGTGAATGTGAGTAGGAAGGATAGTAGCCAAGGTTCTCCTCTATAACAGAAAGCTGAGTACGTACCATATTTCAGATTTTCGACCACCAGAAGTTCCCAATAATATGTTGCAGAGAAATATTTAACTAGTTTGATAGCTAAGAATTTGTTATTTAAACAGGTTATTAGGCTGAAAGCTAAAAATTAACTGAGTTAAAACCTAAACTAATTAATCTATGTGATGCTGTGTAGGAAGACTTAAAAAAAAAAAAAAACCTTTAAAAACTCAGATGGCTAAATATGCAAAGNTGTAAAACCTTTCTTTTTATTATGAAAATTTTATTTTCTGTGGAAGATAGCAAATGGATATTGATGAGCCTTTCTTTAGGAGGAAAAGATGATGTGAATAATAATAAAGCACAATGGAGGTAATTCGTGAATGCTAACAAATTACACTGGTTTAAAATTATGTCTTTGAGCAAATTGGAAATATCACAAATCTTTCTTTAAACATTGATGTTCATTTCTGACATGTTTCATGATTTTATTTTTTTTTTCCTATATTTGATGTTAGAAAGAGCTATTTTTAGTTAAGTACCCCAGAAGAACTCTTCTGGATTAGCTGTATTTTTTACTTTGTTTCTGCTTTAACAAAATCAGTCTGTTAAAGAGGAGAGTGTCTAATCTGAAGCCTTTGCACATAATTCACCCACAGAATCATTTGCTAATGAGTGTGAACCAGATGATCTAGATCAGTGTTCTCCCCTTCTTCAGTAAAGTTCCGTTTCTGATTTTCACTGTAGATTATTTCAGATTTGACTTGATCTGCAGATAAGGCCTGAGACAAGAAAACATTTGTAACCACAACATTTCAAATTTGGGTAATGTAATAAGAAAAAAAGTGAGTTTTAAACCAGTCCATTTCTAAGCGCACAATGAGCCTTTTATAAGTTTCTAATGAAAAATTGTTCCTTCCTTACAAAAACATTTATAGAAAGTAAATTTTGAAGTAGCAATTCTTGCAAGACAATACCAAAAAAGTGTGTTCTCATTTAATCAGGGAATGACGTGCTGAAGAGCTAATATTTTTACAGAAGGAAAATTAAGTTCATGGTTAGCCTATTTTCAGTGAAGCTTCTTAGTGGATTAGAGGTTGTCTACAGATAGGATTGTCTATATAATTAGGCTTAGACTCATCCTATTACCTGATACCTTGTCAGGTACCTCACTGGAATGTTATTAACTGCTAGCTTGCTGTTT
>VZTU01014486.1:0-62426 GCA_013400835.1 Zapornia atra | reverse complement strand
GGGGGGGAGCCTGCGGGGAGAAGGGTGCAACTGCAAAGACTTAGAAAGAGCCTTTTGTCATCTTTTCATGTTTCCCCAACACCACATGGAGGCAGATCTCTTACAGGCATGCCCTAAAAAGAGACATCTTTGTGCATTTTAATTGCAACTTCTCCTTGATTTCATCACTCTCCTACCCTCACAACATCAGCCCCTTGCCCAGAGACACACAACTGACTGGTTTCTTTAACTCTGGATGTTGTTATTTACTTTATGTACTATCTACTTTGTGTACTATCTACTTCTATATACAAAGTTATATACTTTGTGTACTATCTACTTCTTATTCATTGCTATTATTTCCATTATTATTAATTCAAATATAATAATTACATTTTTTTCCATAACAAGTAGCTATCAAAGCTAAAGGAACCATCAGTGTCTGAGGGTAGAAGTGTCTCCTCTAATGCCCTTCACGCATCTCCAGAGCTAAGGGTTTACTTCTGACTCTTTCTCTAGTCAGATTCTATATGCATAAGAAGGCACTGCAGAGAGGTAACCCGACGTATTTACTCTCCTTCCAGCTACGCCTGCTGTGGGAAGAGTTTCTTTCCCACCCTGCGGGATTTAACCAGCCTAGTGGATTTCACTTGGTTGTTCACATTTCTTTCTCTGGACTCAGCAACAGCGATACAGACAAGCTGAAGGACAAAGCCATCTTCTTGTATGGGAACCAAGTGAAGGCCAAAAGCTCATGTGCAGGACTACACCTGAGGTATAACTGGGACCTTGAGCATCAGGCATTCAGTTGCTTTTTATAGCAATTCAGATGAAATTTGTGGAAACGTAGTGAGACCAACATCTTGTGAGAGGTCCACTAAGGTTCAGTGAGATTAAGTATGGCTGGTGAGATGACAGCTTTAGCCCAGATGGAGGAGGACAGTAAGCCTCATTCCTTTTTTTGGATGCAACCCATAACCCAATTTGAGTCAAGTTAAATTCTCATAACTAAGGTTTAATCTTCGAACTCCCTCAAGGATGGAAGCCATGTGCCAGCCCCAGCCAGTGGCTCTTTCAGCAGTAGACCATGGCCTGGCTACTCAGTCTGCTCACCACCTCAGCTTCAGTGTATGGGATGGAGGGTGCTCAGTTAGGAAGCACAGCAAGCAAGGGGAAGCCAAAGTTCAGGGAAATTTCATCTCCATCAGATGAGTAAGGTAAACTGATATGATGGGAAAAACAGACCACATTGTTGCTACAGCCCAGACAGATGTTGGCTGTCAGATGCATCGCAGCCAACATCTGCTGGAAAAGCACTTTACCAATGATTTATCACATTACTGTGATGAGGAGCTGAAAAACTCCCTGAAAGTTTTCCACTTGATACTAGCATTCCCAAATGGGTGATCCTCCCTGACATTTTCTACGCTGCCATTCAAAGCAGTTCACAGCACGGGGAGAAAACCTTCCCCATTCCCTGGCTTGTCAGCAATACCCCTGCAGACAGTCCCAGAACATCTTGGGGAGCCAGAACACCAAAAAAAAACCACATTCAGGACAGATGTATTGCATTCCCTTCAGGTTTTTTCATTTATGGCCATGTCACTGGGAAGGGATGGTCCCCTCCTGGCTGCCAATGTACATAATCTCCACAAAGCCTTAGAGCCCAGCACCACAAGGGGTTCCCCAGGCAGCAATGCAGCTCCCAAGGTGCTTGCAGGATCCTGCTTTCTGCAGGTGAGTGAGTCTCCCAACAGCAGCTGCCATAGCAAGGGTAGGCGTGAGACAAAGAAGTTGTTGGCCTCTCTTGTGTGATTATTGCTGCATCCCTCAGCAGGGGAGGGAGCCCAGAAACAGCAGAGGCCCAAGTCAGGCAGGAGTATGGATTAGTCTACTTGTAACACAATGATTTTTTTAAGCAAATTAGCATCAACAACTCTTCATGGGATCACTTGCTGACAGGGATGTCTGGCAAGAGGTTCGGCTCCCAGCAACTTCTTGCACTGCAAGAGCAGTCCTGGGGAAGCCAGGGCTGCCCACCCCAAGACAAGCCTCTAGAACCTACTGTAGCAATCATGACTAGGAAGTGCTATTGATGACCTCATGGGAAAATGCTTAAAAATAGCTAAAGAAGAATGAAAAGCTCCTGCAAATACCCACTTAGAGTGTTTTTCTTTCCAGACATGGCACAGGTCATAGAGCTGAGGAGCTGTAAGCATAATCCACCTCTCCCATGTTATCCTGCTTTCCGTATAGCAAGTAGTTGTTTTGCAACTGGATTTTTGTGAGCTTAGAGAAGAAGCATTTGGCTAGGCTCATGTCCAGTTCAGTGAAGGTGGTTTCAATGGCTGTACATTTACTCACACAGCTTTGGACTTCTCATGAGACAGTACTGTGCTGCACTGGCACTAATGGCTAAACATACACCTTCACACGACAATCAAACCTCACCTGAGAATCAGGTGCCTGAGGAAGCCCTTGGCCGTACTCAAGCTCCAAACTACATGGTCACAAGAGCAGCAAAGAAATCAGTCTGTCCTTTCTACACATGCAATTCATTCCCATGAACAAGCACAGCAACATATCTTTCTCTGCATGGAAATAATCCCTTTGAAGTCCAATGCTAGTTGTCGCAGAAATAATCTTCCACACTCTAGATGAACATTCCTTCCATCAAACTACCCACTTTAACATTATTCATCCTGGGAAAGCGAGGTATAAAGTCAAACAGCCCAGGACCTAACACAGCAGTCCTCGTTCAGGGGATAGAAACAGGACCCCAGAGGGCTGCAGCCCAGCCCCACACATATGGAGCCACAGGAAACACACACCTGGAGCAGACTGCGAGATGTCATCCAGAGCGGGATCCACCAGAGACCTTCAGCATCTCACTCCAGAGCTTTGGTTAACAACCTCGCCATCTCCACCTACACAGGAAGTCCACACAGACTCAAGACATGCCCACCCTACTGTTTGACTTCAAAGCTCCCCAACAACCGGCTCTCAAGTTCAGCTGCTTTGCACACCCAGGTCCACTTTTGTCTGTGCCCCTGGTGCCACATCCCACCTGACCCACCAGCATCCCAGAGCCAAGTGGTACCAGCATCACCCCAGGGGCCAAAACCAGCGGACACCTCCTCAGCAGTTTGGCACACACCAAGAGGCTTGGGCACCACACCAGACAGCCATACAGATGTTCAAGGCACCATGCGTGCCTGCTGCTGCCTCCCAAGCAGAGAGAAGAAACCAACACTGGGCACTAACTGCCTCTCATTAAAAGTGAGGGGAGCTCTGGCACCCAGCTCAGTATCGCTCCGCTTTTGGTACCTTTCGGCCATGCACAGCTCTGGGCCCTGCTGCTGGGCACACAAAAGCCGAGAGCTGCGACAGATGCTGGTGCCCTGGTCCGTACAAGCATTGGCTTCCACAGGTTAGAAATGGGGGTTTCCAGGCACGGACCACACTTGAAAAAAAATCACCATAGTGCAGGCTAAGGACTAGTAAGTGTTGCCACAGTCTTCTCTGGCCGTTTCTGTCCTCTAAATGAAGGAGGTGTCACCAGGGTTATGGACTGACCAATGGGTCTGATCTGCAGCCCAGGTCTCCTGGAGGTTAGACAGCACCCAGGGCAACTTTGGCTGCAGAATTGACTCTCCCTAGCAGATGAAATGACTCATCTGAATAAACACATTTCTGTTCTCTTGTTGCCCATAGGTTTATTTATCCAGAATAAGGTAAAGAATCAATAATACTTGACAGTCTACTTTTTCCTTCCAAGTATTCTCATTTAGTCCACATGGCCTATAAATCTGAAAGCACTCTGAACAGCGGCACAGCCCTATAGCGACCAGCAGAGAGCAACATGCAATTCCATATGAATTTTAGGTGAAGCCATTTTATTAGGTGAAATCACACAGATTATATACCTTTATTACTGCAAACGTGGCAAGCTAAAAAACTGCTAATTGGTTACACACACTGTTCACACCGTATTGATTGGTTAGTAATTATAACGACTTCTGGTAAAGCAAAATATTGTTAGTTTACCTTTAATGCCTAAAAACATCCACACACCTGCTGTTTTTGATCATCTTATTATGGTTGGTTCTTAACATGTTCCGTTACTCACAAATACCTTCCCATAACTGCTTCTTGGTTTAGGGTATCCTGTACCCCTATCAACAAGCCCACTGTGTTTTCAGAATGTGATTATTAGGATCCTGTCAGCATGAGTAACTTTTCCTGTCTCATGGGAATAGAAGAATATTGTCAGGGCCTAAATCTTGGCAGAAGAGGGCTAGGCCGCTAGCAGGCCTGCTGTCTTCCCCGACACAGCCCCAGTCAGCTTTTATGTGGCCAAGGAGCCATAGTCTATGTTTTGCAGCAAGCAATTCTGGCAGCATTTTTAGGCTCTCATTTAGGAAATGAGAGATGAGCTGAGCTCAGATTTTCTGCTGCCATGCATGACCATCCTTGCTCATAAACATATCCCTTGCTGCTCCTTCTGGAGGGGGGAAAAGTGCTCTCTTAGAAAGGGGTTTTGAAAATATAGAGGTGGCATGAGGGCATGTTTTGAATTACAAAAAATTAAAATGAGATATGAAGGACAAGAAAGATCTAAACCAGCAAGATCCCTTGCATGCTCTTGCCCACAGACACCGACACAGGGACTTGTGCGAGGGGAGAGCTGCTCAGTAAAGGGCAAGGGATAAACCACAAAACCATGTGAGAGGTGGCTGTGAGGGTGGTAAGCACAGCCATTAAACCAGGAATTAAAAGCACTGTGTTCAAGACTCATTGCTGCTGCAGCTACCCTATTAATTTAAATACATCAGTGAGCTGACTCTGGAGGAGTTTGGATGTACTCCAGTTCCTTTTTGGGTCAACATAACTCCTGGCATCAGGGTACCAGCATGACCCTGAGGTTGGCTAGATATACAGATAAGTGCTGACTAAAACTTGCTTAGACTATACTAACCCCTCCATGGGTTTATTTGAAGACAGGGGCAGATGCACCACCTTTCTGTTGCTGTCTGAGCAACTGGTGTATCTGCGAGAGGACCACCCTGGCACCGGGAGGCCGATGCTAGAGAAGTCCTTAGGTCCAGGAGCTGGGGCTCTGAAGGTTAGAGCCAAAGGGTACCTGGCTTTCATCCAGCCATGTTCAGAGCCCACATCCTCCCTCTCAGACTGTAGGGAGCAGAGGCAGTGGTGCTAACACTCCCTAGGGAAAACCAAAGTGATCCCCAGGGATGTCACCACCTCAAAGCTTTGCAATATGTGTCTGCTGAAGCCAGGCCCTGGACAGGGTTACTGGAACTAAACACGGCAAAGATTCCTGGGTTTACTACTTCTACTGTTTCACCCAGCCTGGCCTGACCAGGCTGTTGGTGCAGCAAGATTGCACAGCAGCTGTTTGAACAAATTGACTGTGGTGCTTGATTTCAAACACCACTTCTATCGTTAAAGATGACCCTCCCAGCAGATATGTACCTTTTCCTCCAAGTAACACTGTGTCAACACAAGCTCATGTTTTCCTGTTAGCCTGACGCCCTGTGAACACACACGAACATACACGAGGCAATATTGACTGATGAAGTTTGAGAACATGAGCTTTCAACAGGAAAGTCAACAGGAATCACTTCTTGGCCACTTGTATTATTTGAGTTGTGCTGAATGAACACACTGTTATAACTTGTGTTTGCAAACCACACATTCAGCTGTAACCCATCAGCATGAAACCGGCTCCATCAGAGCATCATATGAGGAACATTTTTTGACTTCTAACGTGAGAGCCTTCAGCAGCAGACAAGTATCATTTGCATCAAGGTAGAAGTTGCCTTTGGAAACCAGTCTGAAGAAAGCCAGAAACCAGTCTGAGAAATATGTTTTTCTTTAACTGAGGATCTCTCTTGAATTGCTAGTAATAGTATGTGTGTTCATATACATTTCTGTATGTGTTTTAAGCGTTCATAATACTAGCCTCAAAGAAAAGAGAAGTGCTACCAAATAATGTTTGGGGTTTTTTTTCTCTTTTATTAGGTCTATACAACTCTTAGGATCTTTATCAACTTTGCTAAATAAAATCAGAAGCCAGATAACCCATTCTTTTACATTAATATATCTGGTAATTATTTTATTTAATCTGATAGATTATTGCATTTCCCAGAATAAAATAAAAAATGTCTTTTTGTATTTCCTTGCTGAACTGAGCAAAATATTTGAAGCGTAAAATCAATGGTCTGCCAAAATCAGGAGGGAAAGCAGACTTCTTAGCACACTCGTGAGCTAAATAATATGAACACTATTAGTCTCTTTCCTATAGATATTTTAAGTGCAATCCTCATGAGTGATGCATGGTTAAACAGCAAAACTCTACGTAGTCAGTTGTACAGAGGAGATGTGGGAAACACAAAATAACATGTCCTCAGCTTGTAGAGCAAACCAGCCACAGTTCACAGCAGATTCATCCCTCTTGCACTAACGCTTGCATCAGTTTCTGATCTCACTCTTTCCTGGGCCATCATCAAATGATGATGAACCTAGAAAATTCTTTCTGGAAAAGCAGTCCAGAGACAACCTCCAGGGTCATTTAGAGTCCAAATGACTTCTTTTACCTGTACCGATACTCACGTAGTACATGGAGCACAGCTTAATCTCTTTTCCAAAACAGCAGCCTCTGTATCACCCAAAAATATTACGTTAGAACTCAGGGCATCACCTTTTTGGTTTGAGGGAAGACTTAATGCAAGTGTTGCAAATAACAAAATAAAATTATCAGAGACAACTGGAAAGGCCTTGATCAAGGGCACTGTCTTCCCACCACAGAGCAATCAGGCATGGGGCCAGACTGGGCATGGCAGAGGGCAACCAGAGAGAAAAGACACGATAGCATCAGCCCTTCCCGAGGTGAATACTTCCAGAAGATTGGTAAGGGCTGTGCTTCACATAGAAGAAAAGTGCAGTGGCAAATTTTGCTTTGGAAGATGCTCATGGCAATGTTATTTCCAGATGTTTAAACTGTGGGGCAACTCAGAGTGAAAATATGCTGGGCAGGACTCAGTCCTTGAGGCCAATTTTCCACTGCCAGGCTACTGGCCTGTGCTGGGAGTAGGCTGCTCACTAGATGCCTGGCCATCAAAACAAGCTAAAACATGGAACAAGAAAAAGGCCCCACCAACAAACAGTGTGATCAGACTGATGCTTTCACAGTCATGAAACTGAGACATGGGAACAGCAGAGCTAGCAGCTTACAGGTTCACTTTCTCTTATGGATTAGCCTTTGTCCCAAGACAATGCTGAAGTGTTACAGACTTTTTGACATAAACGTGACTGGTTGGTCATGCGGCACATATCCTACGGTTCCCTGGTGCCAGAACACCAGGAGGTATCTGCAGACTGGGGAAGCCAATTGAGCAAATGGACGCAATTTGGGTCAGCAATTTGGCTGAGTCCTTCTTTGGATTTTACCTTATGGGTCTAAAAGCTTTTTGTTTGTTTATAAACTTGTTCTGAATTTGGAAAGTAGAGTGGATCAAGTCCATTTTTATCTCACATGGCCTCTATTACAAGAGGATTATTCCACAGCAAAACAGAAATAGACTGCAGCATATTTGATGCCCTCTAAAGGATGCTTTCATCATATAAACCAGCAAGAAATAGCTCCACAAATATGCCTGGACACCTTATGACAGCATTGTTTAAAAAGCAAAAAAACCCAAATAAAAACAACACAGAAAAATCTCCACCACTTGCATAAAACCCTGCGGGGCAAAAGATTCACACATTCATGTCTCACATTTTCCATTCTTCCTGCCTCTACCTGGCTTTTGCAGAACGCTGGATGCCCCCACTTCTCCTACAGCAAATACACAACTATATCAACAGGCAGCTCATGCATCTGGACAGAGCGATATGGTGACCTTCACCAACACAAGCTTGTTAGTAAGAGTATGCTGAGGTTTATTGTCTTTTATAAAGTAACTATTGCTAAAGATTCCGACTGAGGTTCAGCTCTCTGCTGCATATTGTTGCGAAGTGCAAGGCCAGAGAGAAGGATACCCACTAAAACTTCACCACAACACTCCCTGCCCTGAAATGGAGCTGTATGCACCGATGGAAAACAGAGTTGAGCTATTTCCCTACTTTCTGCCACTGGAGGGCATTCATTGCCCTTACAAAACTTCCTTATTGCCGTCTGCAAGCAGCAGAGCTGCTGCAGAAAGGTGCAGGGTGGGTCCATGTTGTTCCACCTTATCCCATGCAACCCTGACATATGCGCACGTGTGCTCTCCAGCACTTCCTACACAGGAGCTCCTGAGGAGGCCAGAGCTCTTCTGCAAGTATACGAGCATGCATTCCATCTGCATGCTCAGAACACCCTCACTGAAATCAGGAGGCTTATTCACCAGCTTAAAAGTAGATACTGGCTTAAGAGGCACAGTGCTGAGCATAGCTGGGGAGCAGCATTTGGCCCCTGCCCTAGGGAGAGATGGGGTCAGTCCTTTGGCACTTGAGTTTCAATACATTTCTCTGGACAACCCCACTGCTCAAATGTGTCATTATTCCCTTAGGTACAACCCAAGTTGACAGTGCTGTGGAACAACCCGCCTCATCTGTTTCATTCAGCGGGAGCAAAGCGCATAGTTTTCACTGGGGAAAGCTCAGATAAACCTCCACACAGCTCACTTCACCAAGGTGGCCGGGTGCGAGTGCTCCCATGTTTAAGGGAGCAGGAAAAACTGGGTTTCTCTCTACATCACTCAGGCCAGCATCACCTCGCTGAGGAGGTACCATAAGATAATTCTTTCAAGCTCAAAGCAGAGAAGCTGATCCTTTAATGTACCAGGATTATATTTAGCATGGTAGAAGCACTGCCAAAAATTGAGACTCCCTGCTCCAAGAATCGTTCCAGCTCCGAAGCAAGCTTACCAGTAGTACCATGAATTTCAAGGCCAAACATCTGCTTTGCAAGGTTCAGGGAAGGCTTCTAGTCTCCAGGGTGAAAGTATGGTAGGGATAAAAAACTGGGGGTGGACCAACTCTAAATAAACGTAGCTATTTTCACACAAGGCATATATAGAAGACAGACATTTGTCTATCAGTTAGAGATATAAAACTTGTGTGTTGGCATCTCTCTGCAGCTAGGTGTGAGGGTGAGGACGCATGAAATGTCTTGTATGGCTTCACATCAGTGCACAGGGTTTCATGTGTTTATTGGGGCCTTGGGAAACCTTGTGTAGATCCAGGCTTGGAGGTTGGTGGCCCTGCCTCTGGCAGGGGGGGTTGGAACTCTATAATCCTTGGCGTCCCTTCTAACCCAGACCATTCTATGATTCTATGATTAGTGGACTGTGCCTCTCGTTACACTGACCACCACGTACAATTGCTGGCCATCACTCTGCCCAACCTAAATGGCCAGGAAACTTAAAGCAACTCACTCTCAGCCCCATTGCATCCTTCCCACAACCGCCTCAGCTACACATGCTCATCAGGAGGCTTACATGGAGCGCTCAATAGCTTTCCAAAAAACATATTTCATGAGCACTTGTTGAGACAGTCGACTGCTCAATGTTCCCCCACTCTTTGTGTTCAGGATCACTGGAAAATCATGTTGGCATCAACTGACAGCCCTCTATAACAATCTTCAGTCCCCTGGGAGGGTTTTTCATTATTGTGTTTTCTTTAAATGGACTTTTCTGCTTGAATTATTGCATAATGTGGGGGGGGGGTTGGTTTTTTTTAAACTAATCGAGGCTTAAATGGGTTCACAAACAATAATAAGTCAGTCTTTCAACTGATAAATACATTTTTAAAAAACTGTACTTGGACTCAAGAGCAAAGTCTTTTACCCTTCATTGCAGAGTAACACATAAAAGCAAAGGAGACAGCCTTTAATCAATACTCATAGTGAGAGAGCAGACAATTTGTGTTATCTGCAGATTTTAGGTGTAGATGAGGAGGCTCAGGCATGCAAAACTCCAAATATCACATTAGTTCAGTTCTAGTCTCCAAAAAAGCTAAGGGCTGCAGCTTGCAAAACACTGGGCTGACCCGTAAGGCAAGTACAACAGCCAGCAGAAGGAGAGGGTGGCTTATGCTTTCCCTTACTTTTATGTCCCATTCCCCATCTTTGATCACTCTGCAAACTGACCGTGAATTGTATATGAGCTAAATCATGTTATTTATTTACTAGAAAGATTTTCTTCAGCTCTGATCATCTTGGTGATAGGCAGAAAGTATGAGGAAGAAGATAGTGACAGCATTTACTTGATTCCCTTCTCAGACTTGCTGCTAAATTGTCCATCCAGAAACATGACTCAGAGCCTAAACCTGATGTGCCATCTGGATGTCTGCAACCACTTCTGTCATTAGGGAACTGTATAATCAGAAAAAGACATAGCAGTCAGCAGTACAGGCACTGGTATGTACTGTACAGATGATACCTAGTTGTCATCAGAGTACAAACCTATACCTGGGAGGTTACTACAGCATTGAACAATCTGTCCAGTACCTTTCAGTAACATCTATTATGTTTTTGCCTGGGCAATAATAATTATACATTGCAACTTTGATGTGTTAATTATTTATTAGAAGTCTTCGTAAATCTATGTGCAGATATTTCTGCATATCTATATGGGGATTCAGCATGCATATACATTTTTGTACTTATCTATATATCTATCTGTTGGAAAATTAAATGCACAAAGAAGCAACAAACATAATTTAGTTAAAATTTATGATGGTTCCTGGTTGGCTAAACATAGTTTCAAACAACCGTTGTAATAAAGCGAAATTCCAGTGAAGTTAGTTCTAATAACCTTGTTCTTCACAATCCATCAAAACTTTCTTGGAACGTAGTATGCAAACTATAGATAATAGAACCATATATTTCAGCAATAAGATCATTAAAACAGTCTCAGTGTTTTTACTTAAAGTTCCCTGAAGCAGTAACTGCCTCTCCCATGAAGCTTGGGATGAGTATTCAAGGGAAAGAAGTGTTTTAGCTTAAAAAAAAACCAACAAACCACCACTAAAAAACAACCAATGCCCAACATTTTCTAAATTCAAGGATGTTTTTTCTCCTTGGTTTTCAAGAAGATTAAGCATTTCAAGAAACACTTTCTCAACGCTGAAATTGGCTCATTTAAAGATTTGGTTTAAGCAGTATTTTCTGCGATTTTTTTTCCCTCTAAATGGCTAATTCTAGTAGGTGAGGACCATGAAATAATAAACGACAAACAACCCAAACAAACAAAAACAAACCACCAAAGCAATTAGAGATTTGCTTTCTGAAGGAGATCACATATATTCACAGGATCACAGAATCATAGGGGTTGGAAGGGACCTCCAGAGATCATCAGGTCCAACCCCCCTGCCAAAGCAGTGACCCTAGGACAGGTCGCACAGGGAGGTGTCCAGACAGGCCTTGAATCTCTCCAGAGGAGACTCCACACCCCCCTGGGCAGCCTGTCCCAGGGCTCCCCCACCCTCACCATGAAAAAGTTCTTCCACATATTGGTGCGGAACTTCCCGTGCTCCAACTTGAGGCCATCGCTCCTTGTCCTGTCCCCACAGCCCTCTGAGAAGAGGCTGGCCATTTCTCCCTGTGTCCCACACTTGAGATATTATTGAAATGCTTTGCTGGTAGAGATGTTACTTTTCACATGTTTGGCACAATGAACTGCTATGTCCTAATATTTGGAGGGATGAGAAACAGTGTCAGTAGAAGTCCTCAACAGTTTTCAACTGCAGTTAGCATGCAGTTCCTGTCTGATATGTCTTATTACTTTTATTCACTTGATGTTAGAATCTATGGGTTATTTTTTCTTTTAAAAAAGTGAAATGGATTTTCAGACAACTGAAACTTACCAGTATCCATTCTGTGTTTCACAACACAGTACAAGAAGATCTGCCATGCAACCTTTCTAACATCCTTTTTTAAACAAGAAAGGCAGCAGTAAACTTTGGCACATTTGATTATCCCATGCCCAAGAGAAAGATATCTCATACAGGTATCACTGAGAAATTGTTTTTTAAATCATCTTTTGAAATTAGATATACCTTCCTGGTCTCCCACCTAGCCTGTATCATTCCAAAACATAGAATCATGGAATTGTCTTGGTTGGAAGGGTTCCTTTATATCATTGAGTCCAACCATCACCCTAATCTGGCCACTACCACTAAACAACATGCCTAAGCACCACATCTAACTATCTGTTAAATACATGACTATGTCTCATCTCACCATGCAATAGTACGCAATAGTATTAAAGCTCCTTCATTGCAGAAGAGTAAGATGCGACACTGTGGAGACCTGGGTCTTTCTGATTTCAATTAAAAGGTACATATTAAAGAGACTGACTGTCTATTACAAATACTCTGCTTTTTATTTGGGCTCATATATGCATACAACAGTGATGTATGGCAAATTAAATGTCTCTAGCAGTCGCCCAGAACATTTTAAATCTACATGCTTCAGGGCATCCAAGGAAGACCAAAGGCTTGCATTTTGTCTGTCCATAGTAAGAGCATAGCAAGCTTATTTCCTACCCATAGCTTCTAAATGCACATCAGTTACTATACGTATTACCATATAAAAACTTTTAAAATGTTTTATAGCCCTGAAGGGCAGCTGTCACTGCCATAATACTCTAAACAGACCCAATGCTGTTGGTTTTAGGCCTACTAGAAATATCTGTAAAGTATTTCTTTTCAAACACTATCATCGAAGCTGGCATGCTGAATGGAACACAGTTCATTGAAATACAGGAACTTGACCAAATGCAAGAATTTAGTTAAGCAATCCAGGACAAAATATTGAAAATCCTCCTCTAGGAAGTACCACTTGTCAAATAAAGCACAAGCAATTGTTAAACAATTAATTCCTTCTGATTTGGAAGAGAACAGGCTACCTCAGAAGTGCAGATTTTGTTACACTTGAAAGGCAATGTTACACACCTCTAAATCAAGGGAAATATCAATCCCCACCCAGAAAAATAAAATTCCAGAAATTAGTTCTATGCTAAAGAAAGATCAAGAGAGCACAAGTTCATCAACTTAGTCTCATGAAGTCTTTATTACAGGTTTCTTGGGCAGGTTTGCCCAAGAGCTAAAGCTTAAACATACTTTTTTTTTTTTTCATTTTCATGCAGTTTAAAAAGAACTTTTGATTAAGAAAAAACCCCACAAACTATTTTCAATACCTCGCTTTCAGTCCCTAAGTTTTTCTTCTGTCTCAGATCCCAACTATGCAAAACTCTACCAAAAGCATCTTATTTGCAGATATGTCAACTAAACAATCAAAGGTCAACAGGCCATCTAAAACATGAGCCAGACAAGCAGTGCTGACAATTGACCTAGTGACAAGGGACAAACATAAAACAAAGGACAAGGTACTTGGGGTCTCATTCCTACATGTGGAGGAGGCTAAATGTGGTGTAAAGACCACATGTCATTCATTCCTAACACAGGGCACACACCATCCTGCAGGGGCAGATGCAGAGATTAATGGATCACCAAAAACCCTCCTCTTCACTTGGATCATTTATAAATGCAACTTCTGGGGTTTGATCTAGTCTCTCAGATCTCACTGCTTTTTGTGACTGCTATCAACTGTTAACAGAGCTCGACATAACTGCAAGAACACCTTCATCCAGAAGTCAGAGCTGCTCTTGTCAAACCTAACATAAATTAAGAGAGTTTTAGTGGCACTACACATTAATTTCAGGATGAAATGCAATAGCATTTAAAAAGACAGAAGAAAATTAGGTTGATGGTACATTAATCTGAATGGTAGGCTAACGAGAAGCTTTGTTGAAAGAGTAGTAACATGAAAGAAGTTCTCAAGATTCCTGCTTGACACATCCCCTCCAAAACAGCCACTACAGAATATTGACACTTTCTGGAGAGTATTACTTTAGTTCTGACTACTTAAAAAAAAAAAAAAATCCCAGAAAATAGACTGTCCAGAACAATGTTCTCG
The DNA here is from genome assembly GCA_013400835.1 of Zapornia atra. Lineage (NCBI taxonomy): Eukaryota > Metazoa > Chordata > Aves > Gruiformes > Rallidae > Zapornia > Zapornia atra. The sequence continues at coordinate 48,463 of VZTU01014486.1, read as the reverse complement.
CCTCACTCAGGTTGGAGGAACGTAAATTAGGAAAGAAAGTTTCTAAGAATCAGAAGACAGTATCTCCCAAAGACCCAAATGTTGGATTACAAGTGTGCTTCCCAGGCCTCGTTGCTTTTAGGCACTGATCTAGCAGCCAGAAAGAAAAACGACAATCCTAGATCAATCTGTGCTGCACCACATGTCATAGGGCCCAAAGGGGTTCTGCAAGTACCCCAAATAAGTGGAGTATTGGGCACATTCCTGTCATCCAAAATAAGCAACCAAGAGCGACATTACTGGGACATCCCATGTTTACTCTATCCTGCCTGGGGATCCCCAGACCAGAGACAGTTGTCCAGGTAGGCAGTAAACTAATCTGAATCTCCCCACCCAACTGCCCCACCGTAGTAGGCCAAAAGGGTGATGTAGAGGGGTAACCACATCCCCAAACATGAAAGAGAATGGGGGAAGGTAGAGGGTGGAAGAGAGAAAGCTACAAAGATCCCACTATGGAAGAACTGAGTTTTGTGATAGAGTTCCTGGCTTGCTATAACAACAATGTTGTGGGCATTTTAATATCACATTTGTTAACCGTGACCAACCTCTGAATTTGCCCACAAAAAAAAATCTTACTAAAAGTATACATAAGAAAATAGTAAATCTTATACTTCTTCAAATATCTAGACACTCATTTCCAGCTTCCATCCTCTCAAATGCAGCGCTAACATATGCAAAGCAAACCTGATCTTCAGACACTCCCCCCCTTACTCTCATGCTTAGCTTTTCCTTGGGATAAAAGCTTCCAGCGTTTTCAGCACCTGCCCCTTGACCATCACCACACACCTTTGGCAAACAAGGTGGCGACAACCAAGAGTGCACTTCTAACTTCCCTTGTGCTTTCTTCTGTTATCAAACAACATTGCCATGTCTCAGGGGGACTTGCAACCCAGGTATTTGGAAGTCTGAGGTTAACGAAGGAAAACAGAATCTGATAATGATATTACAGACCATCTCAGGTCTTGTACCTCAGTCAGTCCCTGCTGTGGTTGTATATTAGTGACACTGCTGTACGGGAAGTTACAGGGCCTCTCTTTAGGTTTTAGGCTATTCTGAAACCATCCTGAGGAAAAAGGTGTTAAAGTTCTGGTTGAATATACTCACTTTAATACTTTTTATGCCCTAGATTCAAAAGTCTGCTTTTTGCATTAATCAGCATTTCAAATTAAACACATCATTTTTTGAGTGTATGAATTCTTAGGAAAAAGTCTGTTGAAATCACTTGGAAACACATTTTTACTTCTAAGTTCTGTCCTACCTTGTGGAGATCATATTTTTGGGTGCTATACTTCTGTCATGCTTTTGTCCCAGCCAGCAGCTGAGCACCACACAGCTTCTCACTTGCTTCCCCCTCACCCAGGGGAAAGACTGGGGGGAGGAAAGACAAAGGCAAACCTCCTGGGTTGGGATAAGGCCAGTTGACTGGTTCAGCAAAGGGAGGGAAAAAGAATAATAGGACTTTAGAGCAAAATGTATGAAAGTTTCTCACAGAACTGCACAACTCAGACCATACAGCTGAGAGCCATCCCAAAGCTGGACCATTCCTGAGCTGCATGTCCTGGANAAAAAGTCTGTTGAAATCACTTGGAAACACATTTTTACTTCTAAGTTCTGTCCTACCTTGTGGAGATCATATTTTTGGGTGCTATACTTCTGTCATGCTTTTGTCCCAGCCAGCAGCTGAGCACCACACAGCTTCTCACTTGCTTCCCCCTCACCCAGGGGAAAGACTGGGGGGAGGAAAGACAAAGGCAAACCTCCTGGGTTGGGATAAGGCCAGTTGACTGGTTCAGCAAAGGGAGGGAAAAAGAATAATAGGACTTTAGAGCAAAATGTATGAAAGTTTCTCACAGAACTGCACAACTCAGACCATACAGCTGAGAGCCATCCCAAAGCTGGACCATTCCTGAGCTGCATGTCCTGGAGCCATGTGCTCCTCCCCCACCAGCCCCTCTTTATGCTGAGCATGATGTCCCTGCCATAGAATACCCCCTTTAGCAAGTTTGGGTCACCTACCCCAGCTGTGTCCCCTCCCAGCTTCCTGGGTCATCATTGTCGTACCCCCCCCCTTCTCATTACCAGGGCAGCTTGAGAAGCTGAAAAGTCCTTGACTGCTTGGCAACAACTAAATCACCAGTGTGTTATCAGCACTGCTCTCATCCTAGCACCCAAACATGGCATTACACCAGTTGCTAGAAAGAAAATTAACTCCATCCTGGCTGAACCCAGGACAACCTCACAGTTAAAAAAAAACAAAAACAAAAAACAAACCCCAGTAAAAAGGGCGAACCAGCCAATACTGAGCATTACAGGACCTTTAGTCAAGTTTCTCAGACCACATTACACTGAAAGGTCACTCGAAAGAATGAAGAAAATTGACTTTGTATCACAGACATGGAGTTCATTGGCTCAGCTGAAGATCATCCACTTTCTCTCAGCTGCCCTACAGCCTCCCTTACACCAGCTTTGCCATTTACGTCCTCAGCAGTTACAAAATGACATTGCCTATAGGTCACATTCAGATCAGTGCATACCAACATTCCAATCCTGCCACTTCAATCTATTTTGGAAACTCAGCTTCCTACCAGTCCTTAAGCAATAAGGAATTCCAGACCAAGATGGTGCAGGCGTTAAACCATAGACCCCCAGATTACCACCATAGTCTTCCATAACTACTTTTAACTTGCATTTGAAAAGAAAGAAAATAATTTGCTAGTTTGAGCAGAAGTTCTCTAGCTCTTGGACTATTTAATACCACCCTAATGAATTGCAGTTGAAGAGACAGCAAATACCCTCTGAATATGGTGACAGTAGCCTACAAAAACTCCGGAAAAAGAGGAAAGGTACATAAGAATTCAGTTTTGCAGCAAAAGTCACTTAAGAGTTCATTGCTGTTTCATACATGACTAGATGCAGCATCATACTGGAAGACAGGGAACCATTTACAGTCCTACTGCAGATACCCTGAGTGATCCCAGGGCAGCCAGATAACCACTTCACACTTCACATCCAAACCACTAATCACTATTTTGAGTCCTTTCTGGAAGAACAAATAAACCACAATCTTCTTCAGCTCCCAGCAGCCTACATTCAAAGCTAGCTCTGTTACATGCTAGCTAAAAACACTTCTGGAAGCTCAGAACAACTGGGAAAATCCTTTAATAGACCAACTTTCTTGATTCATTGAAGCAAACAAGCATTTAATGCTGACTTTACATAGGCAAGATCTTTCTCTGTTAACTGTAACAGAAACAGCCAAGCTCTCACAGTGTCTGTCTTTGCAGACCGAAACTAGTCTGCAAATCTTCGTTCAGTCACATCACAGCACAAACTTGATCAATTAAGAAACACATGGAGCTACTACTTAAAATTCTCCAATTTACAGATGCAGATAAGGAAAGCACACTTACTGCCTGACAAAAGGAAGGCTGCCATTTCCCTGGCACAGAGCTGAGACTTAGCAAACAGCCACACCATTGCCCTGAGCTGTGTCAGGGAGGGACCAGCACACCTGGGGGTTCATTAACACACAGGTGCCCCAGGAAACTGCCATTGGATATTGCAGCTGTTGTGAACAGAAATACATTTAATTAGAAACAGATGGGCCTGGACACACTGAGGAGATGAGAAACTAGATTTTTGTGCTTAGCTTTATTTTATTCCTAGTTAGAGCACATTCTATTAACAGATGCTCTATTTTGTCAAGTGACATGACTCAGAGTTGTGACTCCAGCTACCCACAACAGTATTGTTCATGTGCTCTCCAGTAGCATGTATGGGCCACAGTTAGAATTTAGCAACCACTTATTCATCTCATTTAACCTCGCACGTAATCCTTTTGACATCACTGTGTGTGAATACAGCTAGGAACCAAGACAGTTCAAGATCAAAGTTGGACTTATTTGAACTCTCCAGCAGAAGCTGAGGCAATAGGAGATGACACCTCAGCAGTCAACCTGCCTTCACTCTGCCCCCACACACCCCCTTTTTTTTTTCCTATTCCCAGAAGTCTGGCCTGCATTTTAACCCAGACACTTTCCCTTAAACCCAGGATGTCGATCTTGCCAAGTTTAATCATGGTAAAAATCATAAAGGCTCCATCGGTCTATGCAGCAATGGATGTTTTTTTAATGTCCCTTGAAAGCCTGGAACAGAATATGGAGATAGCTTCTAGGAGCAAAAGGCACCTTAGGAACACACAGGATGATCACCAAGGTCATTCCTTCATTAAAAGAGGAGCTAGATGGATTAAAGAGGGAAAGTTATAAATGTGATGGTTCAGAACTGCTTAGATCACATTATTTTCTAGCTGAAACAGTAGTTGCCCAATATCTTCATTTTTGCATATGCAAGGCAAGTTCTGTACAGAATTCAAAATAACTTTCTTGTTGTAGAAACAGAGACTAGAAACCCATAGATCAACATCTCTTATTAAGCTTTCCAAGTAAAACCACATGCAGATTTTAGTTTGCATGCATTTCCTTGAGCCAGTCCAAGGGGAAAAAATTATGGGGTAAAGGGAAACTTAAAAACATGAGTGCAGCTGTAGAACTCCCAAAAATTATCAACTCAAATGAACTGACCATGTCACAGACCAGCCCTCAAGAGGTGTTTAGTCACACTACTGAAGGAAATGAAATGGAAAATACTGTAGGGCTGGAAGACAACCAAAGAAAAATGAAAAACTGTGGGTCTAGAAGCAAATGAAGACACACTGCTTCACAGCGACGGATGTTTTCTTGAATTGCTTACAGCTTGATTTAGACAAACATCCGCAAAAGTCAAGACAGCAAAATCCACCCAGGCTTAAAGCTTGGCCTTGTCTAGTTTGTTTGCTCAGCAGTATAGAGAGAGAAGTGTTCAGAAACAAGAACATTTAACAGCAAGTTTTGCATGAGGAAAATCCTTCATGAATACACCCTTTTTGTGATATAATTTCACTACAGAAGCCAGAACATTTTCTTTTGAAACATGAGGATGCTTCATTTTTAAAAGGTTCTTTTGAAGGTAAAGTAATACTGACAAGATAATGAAATATCTATCTAATAGCAGGTTAAACAGACATTTCATTCATGAGTGCTGAGGCTAAGGAATAAGATCAGGGTATCCAGGACCTGTCATTAAGTGAGGTAGTCCAGTACTGCCCCAGAACCAAACAACAACTTTGGCTTCAAGGCCTGGAGGCATCATCTTACAGACACACCACAATCACTTTTCCAGGGTGTCCTCATCTTTCCACCAGGACAACGTTCTGGGTGCACCAACAACCATGCACGGAGCCTGGCAGTCCCTTAATTGGGCTCTGGAGGCCACATGGGAGTGATGGTGGCCTTGTAGGTGCTGGCAGAGGCTCCGTTCCCACAGAGGAACAGCATGTCTGGCAGTGGCACCCAACTACCTCTGTGTACAGAACCTGACAATGTTAAGATCAGACCAGGCTTAGGGCTGGAGGAAGGACAGGAGGCTGCAGGAGGAATGCTCCTGAAGACAGAGGACTGCTCCTGAAGACAGAGGACTGCCCTACGCTCCCTGATGCAAAGGCTGGGGGAGATGCAGGATAAGTGAACATGGGTGCTGAAAATTGGATCTCTGAGCTGCAAAGCATGTGTTGCCAGAACACCCCACAGGGAAATATATAGGCAACCACTGACAAGGTGGGGAAAAGGGGGGGGTTATCAAACTGGCATGATAAACAATATGGAAACGGGAAGCTGTTGCAATCAATGAGTAAAGCATGATAAAAGAGGAAAGGCAAGCATGGCACAGGGAGGTTTTCAAAGTACAGGATAAAAGCAAGCAACCAGTCTCATAGAATTGCATAGAGCCCTGAAAGCGATGGTTTGGGCACAAAGTCACGTGGTTCTTAACAAAGTACACCAGTTGGTGTACCTGTAACCTCTAGGACTGCATGGTCTTAAAGCGTTCCCTGGAATTCCCCTTATCTAGTCAATTCAGAGAGACACTTGCAATTAAATCATTTGAAACAGGGGAGGCCACTAAGCTAGCAAGAAGGAAATGCAGAAGGAATGTCTCTGAAATAATCTTTTCCCAGCTTGAGAGCCATAACTCATCTAGTTGTGAGACCCAGATTATCATGAGCTCTGGACACCTTTCTGCACTGAAGCACTTACGATCTGTATTCAATTAAATTTATTTTTAATTTTAAAACATGGTTCATACAATGGGCCAATGCTTCTCACATTCCTTCAGATTGTGGAAGACCGTATTTACTGGCCCTCTGTGGTTCAACCCTACTCCCTGGCAAGTACTTCAATGGCTGAGTTGCAAGCAAGCACTCCTCTCTTGCCATCCTTAAGAGGGCAACAGATTCATGCTTGCACCTGTTTCTCCTGCTCTAGGCATGCCCTCTCTAAAGTGCAACCCATTTTGAGGGTTCAGGAACAACTCTACTCCCTCTCTTTTCTTGTGTAGAAAGTACATTTCTGGGTAACACGTGTTTAAACCCCTTAGATTAAGAAGTAGCACACTAGGCTCCTGGGTTAATGCCCTTTATCTTCGGCTGTTATACAGAAGACAGGCACACTTCAGTTTTGGAGGGTTTTTTTGGCTTGCACTCAAGTGCAGTTGCTTGACTTCCTAACATCAGTATAACTTGCTCCTTGTTCTTGATGTAAGCCAAGTAGAAAGAAAAGACTCCTCAGAGAAATCACTGGAGCAGTGGAGCAGAAGACAAGTATTGATGGGACATAAAAGAGCACCAGAAAACCAGTTGCAGTAGCCAATAGGGAGGTCCAAAGAGTTAGATGACAGAAAACATTGATGATTTAAAAAAAAAAAAGAAAAAAAGAAAAAGACAAACACTACACACAGCTCATAAGAATCAGAATTTCACAATCTTGTTTACTTTATTAATTTAAAATATATTCTGTTCCATTTCCATGCCAGATTAGTCTTTGCCAAACCTCTGCTCCCCATGAGGCTGTCTGCTGGTTGAGTCAGTTTGTTGTTTACTCCGATAACTGGGTTATCCCGAGCCAATGGAGAGATCTGGAAATGGTCCTTTTTGCATTTAAAGAAGAAATACCAAAGCTGCTGTTGATTAGTTCACATTCTGACTGTGCATTTTTATGCCCTGTTTGATATGTTGAATTTTCTCCATGTGATTCATCCAGAAAACCAGCAATTTAACATACAAGGGCATGTCAGACCAGGCAGAAACATTTCAGGAAAACATAGATTTAGCCAGAGGATTTAAATATCAACATACAGAAAATTGTCTGGCTTTGGATGAAGAATACTTTTACCAGCTAGGTTTCTCAAAATGAGTCAAAGGGACATAGGCACCTAAATCCCACTGAATATTTTTCAAAACTGTTTTTAAAATCCCATCCTGGAAAATGACTCTCAGACTAGACTAATGGATCAGATCCAAACATGGGTAAGTAAGCATGGCCTCAGAAGGGAAACACAGTAAAATAAGGAGAGAAAATGCCTCATTAAGTCATCTCTTTTATCTGCCTGCCCCAGGCAGGATCATCTATACCTGTACCATTTGTGACAGATGTTTGCCTAATATGATTTGGAAGACCTCCAAAGACAGAAACTCCAACATTTTACTATCCTCAGTTAGAAAGCTTTTCTCTGTTGTTTACTATACACCCTTCTTCCTGTAGTCCAAGATCAAAACATCCTACCAAATAAAATGTGGATTTCTAGAAAAGGCTATTTTCGTCCTTTTTACAGCCCGATTCGCCCTCCTGCATTCTTGAGGATTATCCCTGTGTTACCTAAAGTCTTCTCTTCTAAAAGCTGAACCATGTAACATGATTAGCTCTTACCTCCTTGGCCATATCTAAGAGCTCTAATTCTACTCAATGCTCCTCTTTGGGCTCTTTCCAGCTGGGCCACATCCTCTTGAACTGTAACACCAGAGAAGTCCAGCTGAGGTTTTTCCAATGCTGAAAAGTACAGAAAGATTAATGTATACATCAAGCAGGCTACATTCTTCCTCATGCATTTTGGTATTCAGCACCCCATCTTTTTCACAGGAGTATCACCTGTTGACTTATTCAACTCCCAGAAGAAAACCTTTCCCAACTTACTGAGCTCCCTCCCTCCTTTTTTATGCCCCACTTATCCCAGCTATCCACCTCATAAAGCAATTTTTCTTTGATAGGATCTCTTACTTCAGATCCTAATTAGCAACTTCTGCTTGACTGGTTATTTAAAGCAGATTTAGCTTCTATAGAGCTTGCTCATCTGTCAGTGTGATGCTGTTGAACAGAACAGTTAGCAATTATAGAAATGAATCCCTGTGTTTCCTTCCCACCTGTGCAATTTGTTGAAAAAAACCCCAAACAACAAACAACATTAGAGCATAGCAATGACCTGAAATAAACTATATAAAGCATCAGCCAGACTCCATCATTCATTATAAGCATGACTGGTTTGCAAGGCTTAAAGGACTATGACAGTTACTTGGGAAATTAGCATGATGCTAAACTGGCAAACCTGTTCATCTGTAAAACACAGAAATTTATTTTTACCTTGCAATGAAATTCTCCCAATAAATGGTCTGCAAAGAGTTATGTTTTCAGCATATGCTACTTTTAAGACTGCCACTCACGGTACCAGTAATTGTGCTTGCTGTGGGTGGTACCATGTATGCAAATCCTCCATCTTCAGTGCCCTGTGACCAGCACGGAGTAGAGAGTGTAGTCCTTACAGTGGCAAACACATGGGCTGCATGGTAGCATCGATATCCTGGCCAAATCAAAGCCATCTGACTTGTTACAACTGCAATGGGTGCTATTACATATTCAACCATTTCAGTTACCGGCCCATAGCATCTGAGTTTGTGTATATATATGTATAGTGTATACAGCTCTACAGATATGTGTATTTTTTCAACTTTTTAAGTGCAGTGCATTCCCAAAACCTACTCTGAAAGAATATAAATATTATCAAATTTGGCACTGAGAAACTACAAACTGTGATAAATTCGTCTGGGAAGACTGGAGAAGGTGTCCTTGTATTCATACCTAACATAAGCAATCCCTCCTGTTTTTCTGCAGGAACTCTGTTTGTTCCACAGTGGATATTTTTGGAGCAGCTGAGGGCAAATTCTTTTTCGTTTAATTTTTATATTGCACAAAATACAAAGCAAGCATGAAAAACTTTATCAATTTCCTCATCAGTATTTCCAGCATGCATTCAGCACAGTCTGACATTTTGAAGGCATCCTGACACCTAGGTTACCAGGAAACCAAGAGAAGTTGTATCTAAGGACCCCTGAGACCTAGGGCACACACAGTACTACTGTCCATGAGAAAGCAGCAGTACAGTATCCAGTTCTGGGCTCCCTGGTATAAAAACGACAGGGATCTCCTGGAGAGAGTCCAGAGGAGGCTATGAAGATGATTAAAGGGCTGGAGTATCTGCCCTACAAGGAAAGGTTGAAAGAACTGGGGCTGGTCAGCCTTGTGAAAAGAAGATTGAGAGGGGATCTGATCAATGGTTATAAATATCTCAAGTGTGGGACACAGGGGGAAATGGCCAGCCTCTTCTCAGTGGTCTGTGGTGACAGGACAAGGGGCAATCGCCTCAAGTTGGAGCACAGTAAGCTCCGCTCCAACATGGGAAGAACTTTTTCATGGTGAGGGTGGGGGAGCCCTGGGACAGGCTGCCCAGGGGGGTGTGGAGTCTCCTTCTCTGCAGAGATTCAAGGCCTGTCTGGACACCTCCCTGTGCGACCTGTCCTAGGGACCCTGCTTTGGCAGAGGGGTTGGACCTGATGAGCTCTGGAGGTCCCTTCCAACCCCTATGATTCTGTGATTCTGTAACCCCAAAACACCAACTGCTTGCTGCCACTGGGCCAGGGTCGCACTGGGTACATAAAGAACCAAGCAAAGGACCAGGGACACTCCAAATCCTCACTGCAGGTCTTCCTATTTTGCATTTGGAGCTTGCTAATGTAAAAACCATGAATGGCACTAACTAAGGTAGAGTGGGACTTGAACCGCCTTCCTGCATCGCACTGAAGAAAGCTGAGCTCTGCCTGCTGCTACACAGGCTCAGTATGCATGCGACCCCAGGGATGGTGGCATTGTAGTTAGTGGTCAGGGCAGCCGGAGCTAGGGGTACCAGCCACAAAAGCTTTGAATACAGATTGCTGGAGATGACTCCTTCCCACACACCAGGTCCCACACCCCTGCAAGGATGGTGCCACCCTGGGAAAGATTCAGTAACTACGTAAACGAGTGGGAACTTGCACTGCCAGATGTTCCCTTGCTGGAAGTCATTCTACCAAGTGATGTCACCATCCTAGCTGTTGTGATAGACTTCAGCAACAGAGTGGAAATTCATGAGCCATTTTTTCCTAAACTGTGCATGTGCCTTCCCTATGAAAATATCGTCCGAGTATCTGAGTTTCCAGCTGCGCTAGCCTTCGTCTGTGGAAGTTATCAAGCTCAAAACAAACCGTCTGTTCCAGTCAGTTCCAACACACCAAGGCACATTTGCTCACCTACTACTTCTCAGTGTAAGTCCAACTGACCTTGTACTAAACTAGAATTCCAGCTCAGCTGTTCCTCCGTGGCTCAAAAGTCAATCAGTTTTTTATACAGCCTTTACAGACAGTCCTGGGCCCCTGCCCGGCACCGTGTGTGTGTGGTGCTGCTGAAGACCTTAGCAACACTCTCCAGGCAGGATTAGATAAAATGTGACATTTTGCCTGCATGAGTCAACCACCTCACCCTGTTTCTTTGTTAGTGACTTTAAGACCTTGTATCTACTTGGAAGATATACCTATAAAACAATACTTTACATTAGACAGAGCTTAGACCAGTGCCTCAAATAAAGTTATAACAGGAAAACTTTTCTTACCAATGTAACCACATTTAAAAGCATAGTTACAACATCCTAAGAATCATACTCTGTGACCAGCACAATTCATCTAACATTTCAGTGTTGATCAGGTCAACTGTGAGCCCAAGCTGTGAAACCTAGAGAGAAATCTATACAATCATTTGTCTCATTTACATTAACAAAGCCTTACACCCTGTATGAGTTTTTTACCAAGCTTTCAGGGTCATTACTGAGTTGACTGATGAGTTAGGAATAGAGATTAATTTTTCAGTTGTATCATTTCTACTCTGCCCTAAGTTTATACAATTAGGTTTGAACACTGAACATTTTCCAAGTCACACTTCCAAATTAGTTACCAGTCCCTTCTGACTTCTTGGAAACCCATAAAAGTTTAAGATCAAAACAGATGAGAGGTGTGGTTATTTTTTTTTTTAAAGCATTTTTCAGAAGAATTTTCAACAGGCGGAGTTTCAAAAGTCAAGCTACTAAAATGATTACAATGTCTGAAAAAACTGAAAACCCTGTACTGCATTTTTATCAGATTGATTGCTTCAAAATTATAGAAGTCCTTCCATGTGAGTATTTGGACCACCCACAGCAAATATGAATGCACACTCCAATGAGTCCCTAGAGCTATCCATACTCCACAGGAAGTCATTACCTTGATTGATACTACAATAGCATCTTGCAGCTTCAAAAGGGGCCTGGTAAAATTTTATAAATGACAAACTGAGTCTCAGGAGCCAGAGACACATAGAAAGCCTGCAGTTAATCAGAGTCAACACCATCCCCGGAGTCTGGATGTTAAGTCTGCTGGGCAATGTTCTTTTCTAATGCAACCAGCATTTTTCTGCTAATACCTGCACCCTCAGCATGGGTGAAACAGCAGACAACATATACTGCCCATTGTGCTGCATGTTTATAGAAGCATTTTCCTGAGTTGGCTTTGCATCCCTGCGCTCCTTTGCAACACATGCATTGAAAATACCAGTATTCAGATGGTCTAATTGGAAACCTGCCTTTTAAAAGGAACATCCCACTTCTTGTGGCTCTTAATTTTGATTCAGAAGTGACATGCAGAGCTCTAAGACATGAATATGTTGCTTTTTTGTTATCTATTTTTCTTCCCTCTTAGACATAGATTTCAGGAATGTGCTGGGGTCTTATTACAGGCTATCCTGACCAGACTCCTTATAGCACAGTAAATGTATGAACATCTGAAATCTGAAGGGTTTATTTGTATTTTTTTTAATTTGCCACCAGGAGCACCACTATGGTATTCCTTCTAATCACTAGCTATATTCAGAGACAGAAATGGCTTTCTTGATTCTTTTACTGGTTTTTTTTTTTTTCTATTGCTGGCCCATCATACTTTCTACTTGCTGGCCATGAGGGCTCCCAAAGCCCTTACCAAATACAATTTGCAGCCTGCTTTGGAATCAGCTTTCTCTGTGTTGCTGCTGGCAGAAGTATTGTTTACACACCAACTATCTGGATGTCAGTGGGTTCTTCGTTACCAGCCTTTACACAGCTCAGCCAAGCTGTACAGCCAGTCTGGATGAGAGTTGACTGCAAGCCACACAGTGAACACCAAGGACCTTCTGAATGCCTGTAGTCCATGTCTTAAAGGAGGGAGCAGCCAGGGCTGGTGGCAGTCCCCACATTAAAAAGCAAGAGGAAAGGGAAAGACAGCCCTGTACTCCTCACCCTGTGCAGAGGGTGAAAGCATTAAGGATAGGTAGGGTTCGTGTCCCAGTGCATGCATGCATGGCCAAACCAATGTAAGTTTAGCTCTCATGAGAACTGGTATCTGAACTGAACCCAAATCAAAATGAGGCATTTCTTCCATAGGGGAGCAGCCAAACATGCAAGATACAATCACAGGGTGTTGGAAGGCTCTCAAGATTAGGTGGTCTCACAGGACTTCTAGTGAAGATAGCAGAATTTTTAGCAGATTTAGCTAGCTTCCACATGCCTGACCGCAGAATCTGATAGCAGCAGCTCAGATCTGAATCTGGAAAGTTCCCTTATACTAACATGTTTCCAAACAATTTTCTCTCTGCCTTTTGCGCACACAAATATACTATCAATGGGCAGCATGATGACACAACAGTACAATTCTATTACCAAGAGTGCACACTCAGTGCTACTGAAACAGCCACTTCCAGTACCACCTGGAAATAGAGCATCTGCAGCACTGACCTGTGCCCCACCCCATCTGAGCAGCCTCATCAGGAACCTCCTCTGCCCTTTCGCCCCAGAAAAGTGGGAGGGGTTACCTGGATAGCCCCTCTGCTTTAGAAGCAAAGTAGCAGAGAGGTTTTTTTGGTTTGATTTTTTTAAAAGAAATTATTATTATAAAGTCAGGTGCAAGCTTCTCTATAGTTTAGAAACTGGCCAAGCAAGGCAACATTTAAAATTTCTCTCTTTCTCTGTCTCTCGCAAAAATACTAAACTCAAAAATCCAGGGAAGGTTCTAGGTCTAAACATGGAGAAGATTTGGCTTGGGTAAACATTACACTATTAAAGATAGATTTCCATAGCAATTCATCAGTCTGCTAATAGCTATGCACCTACCAGACCAGACCTTGTAGTCAGCAATCAGGTCTTCCTTTTTGAAGATAGCGTATGATTCCCATCAAAACATCAGGGTGTGCTCACTATCTGAAAAAAAAGGATGGATTCAGAGGAAATCCAGAAAACACTCAAGAGAAAATTAGTTTAGTGTACCTAAACAAGTATACCTCCAATATTTTCAACTAGCTCTATACTAACTGTTCAGTGGATCAGCCATTGATGACTTCCATCATAGTCTCACCTACTACTCTTCCTTTCCTTTGAACACAAGGGTAACCTGTACACACTCAGAGTGACTTGTCTTGCAGAGACCAGGGAAAGGAGGGGTAGGTTCGCATAACTGCCTTTTAGAGAAGGCTACAGCAGGTCTTCATGTGGGGAGGAGAAGAGGGAGGTAAAGTCAAAGTGAGGTGGAAAATGAAGGTTCACAGTTTGGTATTAAGGAGGAGAAAGAAGTCCTGAGAATGGAGAGAGAACAGGGAGAAAAAAAATAACCCAAACATCACACAGGTCCTCTGGATTGGCAGATGTGAAAACTGTGAAAGGAGCAAGCAAGAAGAAAAGAGATTGAGGAGCTCCAACGGTGTGTGGTGTGCACAGCCTGGAGGCATGGCAGCACAGGGAATGCTGAGGGTTTATCTGCTTCACATATGCCAACTGCCAAGGACGAACTAGAAAACTGCAGACTGATAAAAAGCTTAATTCCCTCCTCATTAACATCTAAAAGCATTGGCACCAAAGCATGTTTCTCATTATCTTCACATTTATTTTAGCAACAAATCTTGAGCTCTCAAAAGTGTAAAGAAATCTAAATTCATTTATTTGCAATGTACTGGAGGGTGCAAGTACAAAATTGCAGGGTATTTTGTTTTTCTGATTTTGACCTCTAATTGAAAAAAAAACAAAGATTATTTTGTGGTGCTAAAATTATTTTCTAGTGCTGAGATTATTGCCTAGTGCTCAGCTGGGAAGAAATTAAATAGGATCTGAAAAAGTGTTAATGAGAAGGGCACATTGTGGTTAGCAGCGCCGCTTCCTTTTTGTCCAAGTTTTACAGCCATAATGTGAAACAGGAACATCAAGAACTGGTTTTGTTACTCAGTGAGCTATATTCTGAGACTGCTAAAGTCAAAAGCATTTTTCTCATTGAGTCAGAGGGTAAATCACATAAGCACATTAGGGTATTTAATTAAAATACACGAGTTGCAGAACACAGGCATTGTGAGCATCATTAACTGGCACACAAATTGTTCAAATGGATGTCCCTTTGCTCTTTCCTTTGGCTTGTTTAATGGCCACTGTGTGCACTCCCTAGCCAAAGGGCACAGAAACAATACAGGAAGGCAACTGGGACACACAACACCAGCTGACTCATAGCTAGGGCAGCCACAGTAATGGAAATGCTACAGCTAGAACATCAGTGGTAACTTTACACCTGGACAGACTTCTGTCTGAAAAAAGCACAGAAAGAATAATGTTTAGAAAAAATTTTGATGGTCAGTTAGGGTAAATGCAGAACAAACATACGTTATGTTTTACTGGAAGAATAAATCCTAGCTCATCTAGTTCCCACCCTCTTGCCATTGGCAGGGACAGCCTCCACTAGACCAGGATGCCCAAAGCCTCATCCAACCTGGCCTTGAACACTGCCAGGGAGGGGGCAGCCACAGCTTCTCCAAGTAGCCTGTGCCACTGCCTCACCACCCTCACAGGGAAGAATTACTTCCTAATATCCAATCTACATCTCCCCTCTTTCTGTTTAATCCCACATTCCTTGTCCTAATAAACAGTCACACTCTAGCTTTTCTGTTGGCCCCTTTAGGTACTGGAAGGATGAAATACAGTCTCCCCAGAGCCTTCTCTTCTCCAGGCTGAACAAGCCCAACTCTCTCAGACAGCCTTCCTAGGNTCTCAGACAGCCTTCATAGGAGAGGTGCTCTGGCCCCTTGATCATCTATATTCATGGCCTCCTCTGGACTTGCTCCAACAACTCAGTATCTTTCTCGTGCTGCAGACTGCAGAGCGGGACACAGTACTCCAGGTGGGGTCCTGTCAGAGTGAAATAGAGGGGCACATTTTTTTTGAGGTAGCCCAGGACACAGTTGGCTTTCTGGGCTGCTAGTGCATATTGCTGGCTCATCTTGAGCTTTACATCAATCAACAATCCCAAGTCCTTCTCCTCAGGGCTGCTCTCAATTCATTCTCCACCCAGCCTGTAGTTCAGCTTGGGACTGTGCCAACCCACGTGTAGGACCTTGCACTTGGCCTTGCTGAACTTCAGGGTTTCCCATGGGCCCATCTCTCAAGCCTTTCAAGGTCCCTTTGGATGGCATCCCTTCCCTCCAGCATGTCTGCTGCACAAACAATATCAAGATTCATCCTTGTAATTCTGGGATAGATTACTGATTCACACATTTGCACATAACACATCAGGAATTGTTTTTAGCATCCCAAAGGAAACAAACTTGTAACAAGGGCTAAGACTAAGTCTCAACTGAATGTAGAAGAAATGAAATTGCAAAGTACCTGGCTGGACATTTTCACTTGCATTCTAACCCCGAGACAGACCTTTGCCTGTAGCTGAGCCAAGCAGGCACAGCCACCTGAAAGGCTGTGTTCAATGCTGTCAGCATTGAAAATAATGGTTTACCTGCAAGGGAAGCTCTTTTCCAGAACGCAAACTAAATAAAACCTTGTAAACCTAGTATCCATGTATTCTAGGAGAAGACAGCAGCGACTTGCCAGAAGGTATAACTTGAGTCACTTGTAACTGTACAGATAAAGCTGGAAAAATACTGTACTGGGAAAAAAAATAACCTAAATGTTTAAAGATGTTGGAGACCACAATGATGAATGCAGTTCAAAAACCAGAATAGAATACAATAGAGGGCATTTGGCTCTTTTCATAACAAACAGCATGTTTCTGATCACCAGCATCAGAGTCAAGCTAAACATTTCAAACCACACCACCAAAGACAATAAAACTGTATGTGCTGATGTGTCCTACCCAGCAGGCTGTATTACTGCCTTATACCCACCACATCCACTGTCATAACAATTTTTTTACTTGTTACCAGCTCCTTCTGTATGTTTGCAACCTTTATTTTAAGCATCGTATTTTAAAAAATATTATATATACATATATATGTATATCACTCAGCAACTCAGTTAGATAACTGCTCAGGTTTCCTAAATGATTTTATTCCCATTAGAGAACTTGGTGAAACAGGCAGTTATTCTGGAGTGCTTAACACCAAAAAAAGTCCCTCTGAAATATCATTTGGGGAAATTCAATTTGAAAAGTCTGTACCTAACCAGCTTTCTTAAAGAAGAGGCTGTTTGGCAATTTCACAGTATTCCCACCTTCCTTCTCTTTTCTTCAATATATAGCTGGAGAGGAGCATGCTGAATAGTGATGCCTGGCTCTGCACACCTATCTGTTTTCCTCGTTAACAAAAAAGAGAGTAGAGAAGCCATTCATCTCAGGAGATGATGAAATACCAAGTTGCTGCTGTCCAAGAGGCTGGCAGCCTGTCTGCCAGCCTACGCTACTTACTCATCCAGTGTTTACATGGGGCGATATTAAGAGTTTTTGCTGTTAATACCAAATTATAAATAACACCATGTATAGAGCAAAGGTGAAGGAAGTTCTGATAGACAGCTGGCAAAGACTCATCTTGCTGGGTCTCATGAGCGAGGGCCGTGAAACCGGCAATGTGGGAGAATGAGTCAGGCTGGAAATGGTCTAGATGGATCAATGCAATGATCTTCCACTAAAGCCAGGGAGGGGACTCTGCAGATGAGGCCTCCAGAGGTCAGTCAGAAATTATGTAGTCAGTACATATTCATAACCTGTCCCGCTTCGTATTAAAATGAGTTCCAAGAAGTGATTTCCATAAACTCCTCCCAAATGCGTCTGCGCACTGGGTCATGGTGGTGGTCATCGGGAGTCGTGGGGATGAAGTCAGATGGCTCCTCTTCGTCACCGCAAGTAACCTTCTGTTTTGCGCAGACTCTGTTGCCCCTTGACTCTGATCCAAACTACAAGTTTGGTCTCAGCAGATTTTGTATACTTTCAGAGACAAGGGGGAGCTTGAACTAGCTACAATTAAACACTTTGCCTGAATTTAGGACCAATGAGGCAAGCAAGGAATTCATGAACAGATAAGAGTTCGTGAGACCGATGGGGTGGGGGCTGGAAGTCGTCAAAGAAGTCATTTTATTTGCACAGAGCACAGAGTCCTTGAGTGCATAATTTACTCAAAATATGGTGTTAGACTCAAACTTATGTCCCAATTGATGTTTCTTCTTTATCAGTGAGGCAGAGTCGTTCAAGCGAAGCATTGTTTATGTGAGGTCACTTCTATGGCACTTCAAACCATCCTGTTAACAAGTCTTCCTTAACCCTTTACAAGCATCTTACTTGCAAGTCCCCTTTATCACAAATAGCAGTAATCAATATTTTGGCAATGTTGAGACATAAATCCACTGGTACAGGCATTCATTGAGGGACACAGGGTTAGACCTGTTATTTTTCATAACAGGTCCTGGAGGTTGTCATGGATCACCAGCTGAGCACAAATCAGCCACAATAATCCGTTATGAAGAAAGCAAATGCCTCATTGGGATACAAACAGGAGCGGAGCCTCCGAATCAAGTGGAGTCCTTCACCTGCTGGCAGTACCTCAGCTGAAGAACAGTATCCCACTTTGGGTGCATTTTAGGGAAGACAAACTACTAAGAAGACTTCTGAGAAAGTGAAGAGTGAGACCAGAGGCCCAGAGTGGCTGACCCTCAAGAAGAGCCTGAATTAATTGCTGTCATCTAGCCAAAAAGAAAAAGGAGACTGAGGAAGTGAGGATTAAAGTAACAGTGTTTAAGGCTGCTTCCAGATGGAGCAAATAATCTTTTCTCCCCAATACCTGTGGTAGCTAGGAAAAGAAATTAAGAGCTTAAACTGTAATAAGAGAAATTTGTTAAATATGATGGAAAAAATTTCTCTAACAGGAAGTAAAGCACTAGAATAAATTGCCCTGGGAAGCTGTGGAGTGTCCACCCTTGGAGGCCTTTAAGAATGAATGAGACTGACTTCTTTCAGGAATAACATGGGGATAGTTAATCTTGCCTTCAGGCAGCAGGATAAACTCTGATCTTTTAAAATCCATTCAGCCTGTGGTTCTGTGATAATAACCATGCAGATGCTATGTGTTTGTACAGCACCTTGCCCATCAGAGCCTTTTTCTTTCTTCCTGAAAGACAAACAGTAATTAGTAACTTTAGCTAGTTTTATAAACATTGTATTTCAAAGCGTGGCAGTTTATGCCACATACATATTATCCAAACTATAACTTTTTTTTTTTTTTAAATAAAGGACACATTCACCAATTTCCCTACTGAACTAGACAATCTGCTAAGAGCAACTGTACTTTTCAATGCAATATTTATAACAAAAAAAAACCTCACTTCACACAGCTTTCACTGACAGTGGGAAGAGAGATCACTAGTACTTTGCAGAAAAAAAAAACCCTTCTTCCTTTTCCCATGCTCTACTGTGCCATAAAAAGAAAAAGAAGTAATTATATAAACCATCTATCTTGCTTCTTGAAAACAAGACCCAAAATTTTATCTTTGAATAACTTTTTCCTTAACCTCAATTAATTGGAAAATGGTAGGAATGTAATTCTGAATTTGACTGGTTTATGTGAGTTTATCTTTAAAAAATTAAAATAAAAACATTCCTAATATATATATTTCATCTACTATTTAGACATACACGCAGGTGACACCATCATCAGAACTGGACAGGAGAACTGCCAGAAGTCACCTTCTCTTTTCTGGTCTGTTAAGGCTGTACTTGCTCTCTTTCCAGCCAAACTTCATGTGCACATAGAGGTACACTGCCTAACTGAAAAGCAGTTATGGCACTAGCAGGAAAATCCAATGGCTGTGCTACTTTACCCTTACAAAAATTACTGGTAGTTTCTATCTAGCTCAGTGCTTCATTATTAAATTGACATCAAAGCCCCAGTAGACAAAAATAAATTTAACCAATGTTTCATTTGTTGTAGCCTCAGATCCATCCTTCTGCCTGGCAACAAAGGATGTGATTCACTTTAACTCTCATCTTTTAGGATTCTGTACTACATGAGATGTCTATCCAATGAACTAAAACCATCAGAGCCTGCCTCTGCTTCAGCTTCAATCTGACTTAGGGCAACTGAATCCCACCAGGATTCAAAACTGGCATACCACACGGATTTTCTAAGTGATTTGACACAGTGACCCACCATCACTGGATGAACAGTAAGCAAATAGTGTGCCAGCTACACAACTGTTTCCCAGATATCAAGTTGGTCTGCATGTATTTAGCTATATTCCTACAGCATGTAGGAACTGTTTCAAATTTTCTGGTTTTTGTTAATATAGTTGATATTTTAAGGCTTGGATACTAAATACATTATTAGTTCAGTTTTCATTTTAAAAAAATATATTATTTTTCCTATCCTAAAGGATGCAAAGGTCTCCCTATAAAGCAGCATCTCCTATCATATTAAGTACAGTAGTAGCCTGAAAAATTATAAGGAAAAGGCTTTTCCACTAAGCCAATAAGAATCCATTGCATTGTATTAGAAGATCAAAATATTTGAAACTTTCTTATACACTATGATTCAGAAGGCAAATCACACTTAAATAGCAATTTTAGATACTCAGAGGCAGGAACATGGAAAGAACAGGTTAGAGAGTATATCAGACCAAGATATACAAAAAGCTGAGAAAGACTGGCGAGTGCCCTGGTAATTGCTTGGAAACCTATGGTGGATCAATAACGTACCAGAAAACTGCAGAAGAATGAAAATGGTGGCTATCCTTGCAAAAGAGTGAAAACCACAGCAGCTGGGAATCTGCAGGCCTGACAGCACGGTTCATTTATCAAAAAATGCTGACAGTGTAATTAAAAATATCTATCTGTAAGTACTGAAAAGAGCTCCATGAGTAGCAGCCAGCACATACCCATGCTAAGGGCAAATAACGTCAGACTATCTTAGTTTCCTTCTATGATAACAGGATCAGGTCTTATGGGTAAACAGAAGAGAATACCACATAGCTTTACTTTTAGTAAAGCTTTTCATATTTTCTTTTAATCACACCAACCAATCACGTCCTAGATTAAGATATAATAAGTCAGGTTACAAAACTAGTAGGAGAAGAGATTACTTATCTATATTTAGTGTTAGTGGAAGCTAGGATTCTGCCAGGGATTGCCACAGGATTTCTACTATGACTGTATGACCAGGAGTAGATAGCCAGTAGTCAGGAGAGTGGAAGAATGAGGTTATTAATTGATGAATGATGTGTAGATAAGGGGGGGCAACCAAGAAGTTGGAGGGCAGACTTAATTCCAAACAAATGTAAGAAAAGGTCTGTCAAAAAGAGGATGCTGTTCCATAAGGACCCACCCATGCAAGGGGCTGCAACTACAGAGGAATAAACAGCCTTATGAATACCAGCCAGGGAACTGTGGAGGGCAGTTTCAGATAAAGGGATCCAGTAATGTTGTCACAGCCTGAGTCAGGGGGTCATCCCCCGAAAGAGGTGGGACATATAGTCAGTGTAGAATTTTTTGGGCTTTGGTGGAAAGTGTCACTTCCAGCCTACTCTGAGCTCAGTGCCTAATTTGAGGGTGCTGCATTCCAGGAAATAAGATGAGCTATTGGAAATGAATTAAATTTAGATGAAAACCTGGACATAAATTGGACCATTTAGCCTGTAGATAAGAACAGAGGAAGTAGGTAGAATACTAAATAAAAGGATGCTGAAGAAAGGAAAGGAAATCTATTCTCAAAATGTGCCATGAATGAAGGTAATGGGGATTGTATTTCATCACAGAAGATTAAAGAATTGAGAAAATTAAGAAAAAAAATCTCATATTTGGGATAGTGGAAGTCAAGAATGCATCAGACTACAGTGTATTCATCATTGCAGATGTTTAAGAATAAGTGGAAAAACATCTGTGATGACCCTCATAAATACAGGCTGTCCGGCCTTAAGAAATTCCAGGATCAGCAGAGATCCCATATAGCCCTGTCTCTGTGTCATTTAAAGTTTAAACAAACAGAGACAAGAACTCATAACTTTCAATTCTGTAGATCTCGAGGTAGGGGTAATACAATTCACTTTTTTACACTCAGATTTTGTCATTTTCTATAATCTAGCTACTACAAGGAGAGAAAAATGAAGAAACAACATTTCTCTGCAGGGTGGCAATATTTCGTTCTTACAGTGGAAAGGCACCACAAAAAGCCTACAGAAGTATAAAAAACCTGCCCATCAGCCTCACAGGTTCCTGGCTTGACTCCCCTACCTCCTACAGAGACAGGTCCAGCTTGCCTTGACTCCATCCATGTGTTTTGGTGGCTGGCTGTAAGCTGGATTGAGGCTTGCTAAGGGGCAACCTAAATTTCTGTGAGAGGCAAGCTAAACCAGTTATTACAGGAAGGCAAGCAGAAGGTATTGGCAACCTCCTTCAATCACCCTTTAGGACAAATACAGCTGGAAAATGTGTTTGAGGCCATCTTTCCCTGCAGACATTGATTTTTCAGCCACAGGGCATTACTAGATTCTTGAGGTCTTTACACTGAGAAGAGTGTCCTGGCTGGGAAGTGGGTCTCTACCCAGACCACAAGCAGCAGAAGCAGTAATTTCTAATTTCTTCAGCAAACTAGCTTGGGGAGGGGAAAAAAAATAAAACCAAACCCCCACAAAACCCCCAAAGCCCAAACCACCATGCAGGAAAGCAGTCCTGAAAGACAGAAGCCACAAGGAGAAAGCAAGACAGACAAGACCAGCGACCTGAGGGAGGTAGCACAGCAAGGTAACACAAAGTGGAAAGTCAATGGGAAGACAAACAACATGTTTTTATTAAAGCTGTTAATTCACTCTTCAGGTCTCCCTCTCAAGTCATCCATCACAACATAAACTAAATAGAGCTCAGAGCACAGCTGCCTGCCACTGTAAATGAACCTTCTGTATGTGGAGCACTGCTCCGGCATGCTGGCATGCTAAGAGGAAAAAACCTCAGCTGTAAAAATAAACAAATCAGGTACCACAGCCCTCCTCCCTAGATTTTTTCCCAAGGAATGAATGCTACCAAGTATTAACCCTTGCTTGTTTGTTAACTAAGGTCAGTATTTTTTCTTTGCTTAAAACACACACAACCAGTATTGTCCCAAACCACTTCAATGGTACAAAGCTCTACGGAGCACCAAATCTGGGCTCATGCAAAATCTTTCCCCCATATCAGAGAGGGCATGAGGCAAGCTCCAACTCTCACTTGTCAGATTTTCCAAACCAGTACCCATGGACCTAAGATGCTCTCAATCACAGAAAAAAACATGTTGTTCAGTCTCTCCTGAACTCTTCTTGTGACACTTCACAGCAGTGGCTTCCTGTCTTTTCCTACAACCCTTGCTTTTGCAATAAAGTGACCAGAAAACTTTCTGTTGTGTGTGGGGCACTGGAAGACACAGGAAAAAAAAGTTTGATGAATTACACAGATGTTTTGATCAGTGGTTCACAGATTCAGATGATCAGGTACTGGGAGCTACCAGGGCTCTCGATTTTATGCCTGTGGCTAGAACAAAGCTGCTAAGTTAGGGGTGATGCCATTTAGAAAGCAGTGGCTTGGCACTTCAGTTTTTGAAGGGAGCATGCTGGCACTATGGCTTTTGCAAGTCACATGAGAGAAAATGCAGAAAACCCAAAAGTTTTGGGGAAACAGTCTGAGCCTGTCATTGGCCTCCTGTGACTCAGGACAGTTTGGGTCTGCTCCTGCCTTAACGCCTGAACAGCACCATGTTCCTACCAGCTTTCTACCTGATGCTTTACGTGCTTGTAGAAGAGAAGCATCTCTCCCTGTGTGTAGATATAAGAAGGCTTCTAGCTGAATATCGTCTCCAAGAGATACAAGAAGTAAAGGCAACATGAATTAACCTGCCTTACATAACAAAGAAAAGGACTTCCTTCTTCTCTCATAAAATCATTGAGCACCGCACAGGAACAGTATAGTTCCCAACACATGACCATATAGCAATAACAGCATAGAAATATGCAAATACATAGGTCTTCTCAAATTCTGAGCTGGTGCTACAGCAAGGGAGATTGCATTGAAGCATGTCTGGGCAGCATAGAAAGGAAGGAGCATTACAGCTTCTCACATGTTTAACAGAATAACAAAACAGCAGAAAAACTAAGAAAAATATGGCAACACTGCTAGTTAGGTCATGAAGCTTGAAAAGGTGCTTTGTGATCTCCATGAGCAAGAGAGCAACCTGTGTCTCCAGGTGAGAGACTACTGGCTACAAGCAAGAAGAGATGTCATTTAA
The DNA here is from genome assembly GCA_013400835.1 of Zapornia atra. Classification (NCBI taxonomy): domain Eukaryota; kingdom Metazoa; phylum Chordata; class Aves; order Gruiformes; family Rallidae; genus Zapornia; species Zapornia atra. Next base: position 24,638 of record VZTU01014486.1, on the reverse strand, counting down.
ATAGGCAACTACTGTTAAGAATAAAGTTTGGCTTATGACTTAAAAATAATATTCAAACTAGACAGTTTATAATAAAATGATGTAGATCATATCTAGCTTTTATTTTGTACAAACTGGGCAGTCTGTACAGTTATTTTTTAATGTAAAATTATTTAAACTGTAGGGTAGCTTCTAGGGACATTTAGACAATAGCCTGCATAGAATTTAACAAACGCTGAATCAAAAGTGATTGCAGACCTTCTGTGAGAAGAGACTAACCCAATACATAAATGCCTATTCTAAACTTTTACAACACTGCAGTGAAAAGATGCAGAAACCGCAACATAGGAGTTAAAGAAGAAATAAAATCTCAGAGGAAGAGTAAAATATGGCTTTTGTCAGCTTAGGGGTATGGCTCAGACAGTCCTAGCACTACTATTTTATGACACAAGTTAATAACATACCCCATAATGTAAATGTAAAATCTGAAGGCACACGTAGATTGATAAAACCAGTACCTTCCCAGACAGTATTTACAGCATTCCTTCTTTAGCCCAGGAAACGTTACAGAACAGGTAAACTGCTTTCTCAATTTGTATGAGGCCATACAGTTACTTACTTCAGAGAGTGCTGCATAAACCATAATTTTAAAGATTTACATAGAAGTATCAAAGTTCCAATACTATGGAAAGAACAAAGGAAGATAAGAGAAGACCTGGTGAGATCAAAACAGTTAAACCTTTGGGAGCTGAGTATTGTTAAAAGGATAAAAAGCTGACTTTACTCTAGTCAAAGATAATAGAAGAGATAGCATGGCATCTAATCCCATCTGTAATTAGAAGGTTACTTTTCTTACCTCTGAGAATCCTGAAACAGGTTGTTAACAAAGACCATATTGGACCCCAAGTAGCTTGCAAACTCCAGGAACCTTCCCGAGGCTGTCCTAGCACCAGGCCTTTCCATTCCTGTTATGTCAGACAGCTTGCTCTAGCTAGGCTCAGTTCCACAGGCTTAATCAGAAATAGGCTTTTCCTGCTGTGTTTTTGTTTGGTTTGGTTTTCCTGCAGGCAATTAGAGTATCTCTGTAACTGCTGGTATTATGGATTTAAAAATCACCTGCAGGTTGGCTGAAGTAATCACATTCTGCTGAATGTTTATTAATACAGTAATTGCTTTCCTTTCCCAAAATACACAGATCATCTACAGTATAAAATTCTATTAAAATAAGAAAAAAGTACAATCATAAACCTTTACAGGCACAGAAAGCCTTGCTTGGTCTCTAGTTCAACTCTACATGTAGATGCTAACAACTTGCTATTGCAGGGATGTGCATCACTGAAAAAATCTAAGTACTTTAAATACCCTTTACCAGCACTTGACAAATAGACATAGAGCTTTAGATGCTCAGGAAGCTGCATTAAAACAAATGCTCTATTCATCTGATGAAACATTGACCTTGGGCAGGAATTGGTATTAGCCATGAACTCACCATGTTCAGGGAAAACACTCAGGGTTTTCCTCAGTGAAATCCTACTATGTTGTTCTTCCTAATACATGGACTGAAGAACTCTTCTGATTGATGAAACCTGCCCAGAGCCCTGTAGTGCCTGCACTCCGTCTTCCTCTGTCCAAGTGACTCTGCATCCCAATTGAGCTGCAGCTCAATGCCCTCCCTGTCAGCGATGTTATCTGGCTTATGGAAGAATGCCAAAAGCCTTGAGTGCATGTAGACCTATAATCACACAAAATCCTATGCTGATTAGAGCAAATATGTCATGTTGCACAGTCTATGCAATCAGAAGCTAGATACATTACAATGGCCAGGTACAAAACAGAGCCTGCTACATTCCCCTTGTCTGATTCTGCTCCTCATAAAGCTGAGTGATGTGTTTTTGTATGTCTAGCTCCTTTGTTCCATCAGTAGCAATATAATTGCCAATGCCTATGTTTGGGTTTGACAGTATAACAGGGTCACTGTGATACCATATTGTACCATGGCTGACTGAGCTTGCTCACATGGGAGATATCACATAGTAAGTGAAGAAAAGCTCTTAATAACCCCATGACTGAGCAGGAATTAGCTGAAAAGCCATGTGCATGTGGACATACTTCTTCTAATTAGAAAATTAGTCTATTCTTGGGAATGAATTTTCATGTTTGAAAACACAGCAAAAATCTTGAGCCCATAGTAGCATACCTGTGTCACCATCAAGTGAAGAAACCAGGAGTGGAAAAATTACAGACACCTATGTGATGTGTTCCTGTGTCTTAGAAAGTTGAGGCAGAGCATGTCTTCCTCCTGCCATCTCCATTACAAGAGGAAATCAAAATTATTCACAGCACATTCTTCTGGAGCTGGTACGCATCTCCGTAAGGGACACCAACAGTTTTGCAAGTTCCAGCTTTGCAACTCATGCATTTAAGCTGCCAGGTCTGGTTTAGGAACCAGAGAAAAATAATTCTTGTTTTGCTCTTTGTGACTAGTGCACTTTCATTAGCTTGCCTGTTACTAAAACTCCATAATTAACTAAACCATAATAGATTTGAGACAGATTAGCCACATCAGTTCAATCACTCGGGCGAACATGACAGGTAATGTAGAAAAACCTCTCCTAGAATATGGAGGAGAAAGAGACACATTTACTGAGAGCCAGGAACTTGTCTTAACAAAAAAGCACTTTATACTCATAAGAGTCTCGAACAAATAGCAACACGTAAGCTCTTGGCTTACACAACGATACCACCCCCCCAGAAGAACTGCTCACACATTGTGTGTATGTATGGGTGCGTGTAAATGTAGCAGGTACAAAGCTAGTTACAATTTAAGGAAGTGATGAGAAGCGATGAATGCAGTGACAGATAACTAAATGGCGTATTATAAACTACCCAAACCAGGCATATTCACTATATGCAAGTCCACTGCCCATTAGAAACATTGAAGTCTCAATCAAGTGATTTTAAGTGGTTTAGAAACTGGCAGCATAAATGTCTGAAACAACTGGGTTCACCATACAGTTCTCAAAACTGGTCAATAAATAGCTGGGATTTGCATTACAAAACACCCAGTCTCGCTTTGGGGGAAGCTCTCAGAGGGAAAGGAGGCCATTTTTGTACTTTGTACCAGGTGTTGGTGTACTATTTGGTAAGCCCTTCTATCCAGATGCCACAAGGGAGCTGCCATATGCTTTTCGCTGCTGAGGTGGCTTTCTCCAGAGAAGAACTTGTCTGTCAGCCTCTGGAGAGAGATGAGGATTATACTCTTGACCCAATTTGCTGTTCCACACGTTCCGGGGAGAAACCCCGGTTTGCAGTGCAGCCAGCTCTCCAGCTCTTCTAGAGCTGCTTTTTGCAACATCCTTGATTACAGCTGGCTTCCCCAGTGTCTTGAAAATTACTCAAAATTAAATGAAACTGTAAAGCTTGGATAAAAAACTATTATTTGATTTGGCAAATTAGTCTTTCTAATGAACCAATTAAGTTCCTTGCTAGTGTGAATACTTGAAGTGCCAAGAACTGCTGTTTCCCAAAATAGGCTTAGGAAAAATTGGGACCGATCTTGGTTTTTGGAAGTGAACATGGAAGGCAAGGCATTGCCATCGTTATCCTAAACAAATGCAGTCTGTACATAGGCAGCTAACCAAGGCAGCATTTTCTCCCAGATGAAATACCAATGTTTGGGTTGAAATCTATTTCACAACTTGCTTGCAAATGAAGACCATACATCAATGCCAATGCATATCATGAATTCATCTTTGTGTGTTATTAGAAGCACAGACTATAACTTTACATAAAAGGTGTCTACATCTGGTACTGTTCACATGCTCCTTCCCCCCCTTTCCCATTCAAAATAAAAATAGCAACACAGGAAAAAGTTGGGAAGCTTTCAAGAATTGCTGTGAATTACATGAGAAGGAATGTTTCAGTATGTCTGGAGATTTGCCATGACCATTTCCACACTGATTCCAGCGAATCAGTACCAGTGGCATAGCAATTTGCCAACAAGTTGCATGCAGCAATTGGGAGCCTGCTTTGTTTTTAGGAATAGACCAATGGCCTCCTTCATACCCAATGAGGAAAAAACCCCCTAGGGACAACTTGGAAGTACCCTTTGAGGGGTGTAAGAGCTCCTTGCTTCCCAAAAATTCATTGAGAGAGAGGAGCAGCATGTTTTGGGACAAGAGGATGTTCCGTTAAAGTCATCTGCCCCTCTCACAGCCTAGGGCAACGCTTGCCTAACAACTGCCTCAGTACAATTGTAGGGAGCGCAAGCCTGAGCACAACTATCTCCTCCAAGAGAAAGACCATCATAAGAAGGAAATGTTAATACAATTTTCTTGATAGTTTGCAAAAATTATCCTCTAGGAGAGTGTAAAAGGAACTTACTACAAACAAAGCAAAAATAAAGAGTCGGTCTCCCTGTTATACATTCACGTGGACAGATACCTGGAAAGCATTAACTGTATTTTAGCCAAACTATTAATCCAGACTTCCCATTTTGCATTTACAAAAAGAGCAAAGTAAAATGTATTGCTCCTGCCTGTACTTCCTTCAAATTACTAGCATCTTTCCGAGGCCCGCTGATGTGATGACAGCATTCCAGCAGTGCCAAAATTAAAAGGGAATATCTCAGTCTAATAGTAAAACAAACCAAATGCCTACTGCTATTTTCCCCAGAATGCTACATTCTTTAGTTAGTTCTAAAATTCTCATTTCTTGAACTACTTTTAGTCCACGAGGCCATGCAGCTTAAATGATTTGACTAAATTTTCAACTACTGTTTGCTGATGTGGTAAATGTTTGCCTCGAATGCAAGTGCTCCTTATCTCTTCCCCGACACACAGCTATAGCTATCCAGTGGGGCTTGTTAGAATGCCAATGCACTTTGTCACCTTGAGAAACTTTATGGATTGCCCTACAGTGAGTACTCTAACACCCAGAAAATGCATGTTCCCATACTTCTTATTGGAAATAAAGCTATTTTTAGGTATATGGTTTATGCTAGCAAATACAATAGTGCAAAATCAAGATACATCCAATTTTCAGGAGAAGAACTCCTGGAGAGCAGCTGTGCTGAGAGGGACCTCGGTGTCATAGTGGATGAGAAACTTAACATGAGCTAGCAGTGTGCTCTTGCAGCTCGGAAGGCCAATAGTATCCCGGGCTCCAGCAGAAGAGGGGTGGCCAGTAGGGACAGGGAGGGGATTGTCACTCTCTACTCTGCCTTCATGAGGCCACATCTGGAGTACTGTGTCCAGATCTGGGGCCCCCAATACAAGAAAGATGTAGAACTGTTGGAGAGGATTCAGAGGAGGCCACAAAGATGATTAGAGGGCTGGAGCACCTCCCTACGAAGAGAGGCTGAGGGAGCTGGGCTTGTTCAGCCTGGAGAAGAGAAGGCTGCGAGGGGACCTCATTGCAGCCTTTCAGTACCTGAGGGGAGCAGAGAAACAGCAGGGGAATCAGCTTTTTAAAAGGGTAGATAATGGCAGAACAAGGGGGAATGGATTAAAGATAAAGGAAGGAAGGTTTAAATTGGATATGAGGGGGAAGTTTTTTACAGAGAGAGTGGTGAAGTGCTGGAACAGGCTGCCCAGAGAGGTGGTGGAGGCCCCATCCCTGGAGGTGTTCAAGGCCAGATTGGCTGGGGCCCTGGGCAACCTTGTGTAGATCCAGGCCTGGAGGTTGGTGGCCCTGCCTGTGGCAGGGGTGTTGGAACTCTATGATCCTTGGGGTCCTTTCCAACCCAGACTGTTCTATGATTCTATGATTCTTCAGCTGTTATTCCTGATTTACACTGTACTATGTGGCCAATACAAAAAATTGTTCCAACAAGCCCTAAAGTCCTTTAAACTTTCTGTTTTCAACATCAGCTAGAAAAAGATACATCCTAAAAAATGTCTTTAAGTACTACAGAACATAGCACTGGCTTGGCACAAAAGCCAAATGACAATCTTTTCCTTCTATTTCTGTTGTATGCTTTTCCTAACCAAGAGTTTTACAAGTACCCATCATCGAAGAAGTCTCTAGAAACAGCACTCACACTCAACACAGGGTTTGGGGCAGTCCATTCAAGGAGCTGAGTTTTGCAAGAGCATGACTGTAGCAGAAGTTGTCCATTTAGGTAGTTTGCTGTAAGCAGGGGGGGAGTGGAGGGAGAGGAGAGCATACAAAAGGAAAGTAAAATCCAATCAGTATTACTATCAATGCGATAGTGGAAAGAAATGCCCATAGCATAATAATATATGCGACCTACATTCCCTCCCATATTCTGTTGACTGGCAGCAGGTACTTATTAGTGGCAGCACAGCTTTTTGTACGTCTGAATTTGACCTCCACAGCCATAAAACATAGCCTATCATCGCCAGGTTTATTTGGATGCAGGGACAGATTTTAGCTGAAGTTTATGGGCGCACCCTTGTCGACTGAAGGACCTATGCTCACAGGCACATATGAAAAATGTGACCCGATGTTTATATGTTTTGCAGACCACAAAAGTAGCACTGCAGAATCTACTGCTGTATTTTGGTGCAGCTGACCAATGGAGACTCCCTTTGCTTTCATGAGCATTTTTTCACGTTTCCCACAGATCTTCTACTTTTCCAGGCTCTCACTAAACCAAAAATGCATCTGACTTCCAAACATCTCCTGACTTAGTTCTGAGGTTTTTCCCATTACTTCATTTTTTGCCTTTTCACATACATCAACTAATGTTAAACGATGAAGACAACCAAAGCAGAGAGTTTTGCTCACAGGTTATTAAATGACCATTAATCTTTTCCTTTCATTTTTAAGTTCTCCAAATAGCGCTGCAGTTGGCTTAAGCCTGGATATTACACAGTTAGAAATACAGATGTGAAAGCTGGAACGCAGAACATGGCTGAAGTAGTAACCAAGATGGTGTAGCAAATGAGCAGACATGTTTGTATAATATCATGGCAGCCTCCTGAAAGGTAAAACTATATAATTTGCCAGAGCAAACAGATGGTTACACAGCATGTGCAAATATATTTCTCTCACAGAAATTCAGCTGAAGGAATATAAAACAATGAGCTCATAGTTAAAGAGCAGACGATGAATAAAAGGTAAACAATGAACAGGAAAATGTGATTAGTCATCTTTCATAAATTTCACTGGGCCTGTTAACCTAAACCAATGACAAAACTATTCTTAACTGTAGGCAAAAGAGTCTTGAATCCACTGTGTGTGCCTCTGTATGATGTGGTAAACTTCTAGCTGCACCTGACAGCATGTACTTTCAAGCAACTCTTACAGAAGTAGCTGAGTTTGTCAGAAATAAAAGGATGGGTTTGAAGCAAGAGCACATGAAAAGATAAGGTGGTGGAATTTCAAATATCAAAATACAGTTTAATAACAATTTCAACGTTAAAAACAATATTTTAAGGCCACCCACAATATATGATACCTCATTCCTATGTTTCTCTTCATTTGTTTATGTTATAGAATCATAGAATCATAGAATCGTAGGGGTTGGAAGGGACCTCAAGAGATCATCGGGTCCAACCCCCCTGCCAAAGCAGGCTCCCTAGGACATATCACTCAGATAGGTGTCCAGACGGGTCTTGAATATCTCCAGAGAAGGAGACTCCACCACCTCCCTGGGCAGCCTATTCCAGTGCTCTGTCACCCTCACTGTGAAAAAGTTCTTCCGCATGTTGGTGCGGAACTTCCTATGCTCCAACTTGCAGCCGTTGCCCCTTGTCCTATCCCCACAGACCACCGAAAAGGGGCTGGCCGATTCCCCCTGCATCCCCTGCTTAAGATAATTATAGACTTTAATTAGGTCCCCCCTTAGTCTTCTCTTCTCAAGGCTGAAGAGTCCCAACTTACTCAGCCTATCCTCATAGGGGAGATGCTCCAGGCCCCTAATCATCTTCGTAGCCCTTCTTTGGACTCTCTCCAGGAGATCCCTGTCCTTTTTAAACCAAGGAGCCCAGAACTGGACACAATACTCCAGGTGGGGCCTGACCAGGGCAGAGTAGAGGGGGAGGATCACCTCCTTTGACCTGCTGGCTACACTCCTCCGGATGCACCCCAGGATCCCATTGGCTCTCCTAGCCACCATGGCACACTGCTGGCTCATGGCCAACCTGTCATCTACCAGGACCCCCAGGTCCTTCTCCACTGAGCTCTTCTCCAGCAGGTCATCCCCCAGCCTGTACTGATACAAATGGTTGTTCCTTCCCAGGTGCAAGACTTTACACTTGCTTTTGTTGAACTTCAACCGGTTTCTAACTGCCCAGCTTTCCAGCCTGTTCAGGTCTTGCTGGATGGCAGCGCAGTGTTCCTGCGTGTCAGCCACTCCTCCCAGCTTTGTATCATCGGCGTACTTGCTGAGGGTGGATGCTATTCCCTCATCAAGGTCGTCAATGAAGATATTAAACAGGACTGGACCCAACACCGAGCCCTGGGGAACACCACTAGTCACAGGCCTCCAGTCAGATTCTGCTCCTCGAATCACAACCCTCTGGGCTCGTTCCGACAGCCAATTCTCAACCCACCTCACTGTCCACTCATCTATCCCATGCTTTCTCAGCTTTGCTATCAGGATGTCATGGGAGACAGTATCAAAGGCCCTGCTGAAGTCAAGGTAGATGACATCCACTGCTCTCCCTCCATCTACCCAGCCTGTTATGAGATTGTAGAAGGCTATGAGATTGGTCAAGCATGATTTCCCCTTGGTGAATCCATGCTGAATACTCCTCATGACCTTCTTCTCTTCCAATTGCTTGGAGATGGCATCCAGAACAAGCTGTTCCATTACCTTTCCTGGGACAGAGGTGAGGCTGACTGGCCTATAGTTACTAGGTTCCTCTTTCTTGCCCTTTTTAAAGACTGGAGTGATATTGGCTATCCTCCAGTCTTCAGGCACTTCTCCTGTCTTCCAAGACCTGTTGAAGATGATAGAGAGCGGCTCAGCAATCACCTCTGCCAGCTCCCTCATGCTGCTTCAAACTGCTGAACAGGAATAGCTGCATTTTATAGTAAGAAGTAAGCCCATAAACATAGACTGGTGAGAGAGAGAAAGGGAGAGAGTGTATGTTAAGGAGAGAAAGAGGGCTTAAAGACTTCAAGTGAGGATGAATTCTTGGCTCCACTGAAAATTATGAGGGTTTAATCAAGTTTCAGTGGGATCAATATGGTAATAATGGTGGCTAGAGTGCACTTGGGTCTTGTGCAATAAATTTCAGATGAATGCCTGGTATCATTAGTCCACATAAAGTTCATTAACAGTATTTTCTTCAAATTGCCTTTGTACATGAAATTTGTCATCAAATTGCTTAGATCACCAAATTAGAAACTCTGTTCCCCTAAAAAAAAAGTAGGTAAATAATCTCTTGACCTCTTGAACTATTCACTAGCTATAGCACACCAAGGGGAACACTAGAAATAACAAACTTTGTTATAAAACAAAATAAACTAATTTGTTCCTTCCTTCATTAAAAGTTTAGAGGGCTATTCCAGAAACAAATTGCCGTGGTTGAGTAGTTACCGCTTCAAATGGTTACAAGATCAATGGAATCAAAATTAAAATGTTGATTCTTTTACAGATGTCTGTGTGGTTCAAGAATGGACCAGAAAGTAATACATAGTATATGAAAATAAGACACAAGAGTGAGGTTAGATAGATCTAAATATTATTAAGTCCCTTTTAACTACAAAATACAAAAATTCTGTATATTCCTTACAGGAAGTGATTCTGTATGGGGAATGGTCACAGAGGTCTTGATATAATAAATTCAATGAAGCATAGCTGCTGGTCATATGATGTCTTAACACTTTTCCTTTCAACCTCATAACACTTAGGGACAACATACTTTCTCTTTAAATGGTCTCCTTACAATGTTCCATTCAAAAACTTATCTACAAGAACATCCTCCAGAAGCTAGAGATCTGATCTCATAGATAAAGAATATATATTCATTTTAACTTTTCAAATAAAGGAGGGACAATTAAAACACCGAGATTTAGTCCCCGCAAAGACATTTACCACCCAAAATACTGGGAAATGTTCAAATCTTTTATTTGGACTATTTTCCATTGAGTTTTTCTCAGCACCTCATGAAGTCTGCTTGAATCCCATTCCTGTGCTTTGTGCCAAACTTCTCCATGGTCCATATTTCCCATTGTGATAGGATTGCTGGATGCAAACTGTGTTGTGTGGCCATAATCCAGCATGAAAGATATGGCTCTTCCAGTGAACCCAGGCCCAGCTGCAGGAGTGAAACAAGGCAGAGTGAAGATATCGTAACAACTGAGATCAACACAGATTAATACAAAGCTGATTTTAAAGGAAGAGAATGGGCTTAGGTTTATAAAAAGATGTTTTCAGAGCTAGCCTGACAAAAAGTGAGCACTTTCTCCGCAGCTGTAATTTCTTTTCCAGTAGCAAATCCAAAAACTTCAGCAAAATAGTTTTAAAAACACCTCATTTCGCTTTCCACAAGACAACAGAGCAGTGCCCCCAACCCCAGATAAAAGGGTAATGTTTTTCCCACTTTAAAGTTCAGCTTGAGGGCTCCTCTAAGAGCGGAACAGGTCTGACACAAAGCTGTCAGCTTTTGTTGGAGTGGATGAGCCGAGTTGTCACAGTGTTTAGACAGCAGACAGAAAAGGAAGAGGGCAGGATGTGGCGTAGTGGTTATTCAGTAGGTGGCACTTTTCTCTATGAGGTTCCAATCTGGCAAGACAGCCTGGTCAGTCAGACCCCAGACAAGAGATATATTGTCCAAAGGTTCAGATATGGAAAAATGTTGGGGTTTTTTTCTGATGCTTTTCACTTGCAGAACATAAACACATGGCAGACTTCAGCTGGACTAAAATAGAGAGGCGAGGAGTCCATCTGCACAGAGCTGCCTGTAGGACTGACCCTGCCACTTCTGATTTACTGTGGTCAAAGAACACAGCCCTGTACCTTGCTGCAGCAGCAGGAGATGCAGGCTGCTGCCAGAGGCAGGTAAAAATAAAGTAGTGAAGCCTTGTGTTTGGTGCTTTGGCCACATTCAGATCTGTTCAACAACACTCTCCATCTAAAAGTATATTCAGCATTTAATTTGGCTGATACTTCTGCCAACTGCTATTTCTGTGAGAGTGGCTGCTTTCCAGGAACAGAGAAATTGATTTCTGTATGCAAATTTAAAAAAAAAGGAAAAGAAAAAGAGGGAGAGAGAAAAAAATTCAGCCAATTTCATGGTTCATCAGACACTGTTGTTAGAAACTCAGAGAGGAGGCAGTACAAAACTGGCCACCTGAAAGCGGTTAATCAGGAATTAGACAACAGAATAGTTACCTTGCTTTAAGAGATATTTCTCCAAAGGGTTAATTACAGACCCAGAAAACACTAACAAAACAAAAAAAATTAAAACAACCATGCAGAAGTCATCAAGCCTAAATTTTCAACATGAGCAACACTAATAGACCTTTTCTATAGCCAGGCACAACCCCTCTAATTCTACAAATTAGACTAAACCCCTGGGAAGTATGTGCCTGCAGCTGCTATGCAGATGTGCAGATAGAAGATGAAGCAGATTCTTCCAAATAACACCAGATGGTTCTAAAGTTAATAAAATTACCACTGATCCAGCGTTAACTGACAGCTCTCCTTATAAAAAAGTCATAAATTTCATCTTATAGCAAAACACATTCAAAGCTGAAAAGAATCCTCCCATGGATGGGCCACAAATCTAATTCTTCCCACTTCAGAATGATTGCCATCTTGTAAACATTAAATTATTGTTAAAAGTCTCTCTTTGGGAGTAAAGAAAGTTGTCCTTGGTACTTCCCTTTGTGAATAAGGAAAGTTGACCTTGGTGCTTCTTTGGGAGTAATAGGTCTTCCTCAGGAAGCTGGGTAGTATTTATCAAGACACATAAATACACATACTCTCCTGCAAGTATTTACCCAACATGTAAATACACACATAGTTTCTGCTTGTGAAAGATGACAGAAGAGCCCCAGATAACCTGTATGGTTGGCTGATTGCCAAGAGGCCAGTTGCACATACTGCCTTCCTCCTTTGCTAACATGTGAGTACCTGCTGGTTACCTGCTTTTCCTACAGTTTCTGCCCAAGTTTGGATTCTCCAACAAACACAGAATCAGAGGTTCCTGATAGAGCTTGAAAAACTGGGTAACGAAACTGACCGGCACTGCAGCAAGCATCCAGGGCAAACTCCCACTCTGGAAATGCTTAGACAACTAGAGGGGCCTCCAGAAATCTGGCCTTAAGCACTATGGCACTTTTGACAACCACTGCAAGTCTACATTTGGCTAGGACTCCCCATGGATCCTACAAACACCTTTAACAATATATTTTAGAATCATACGAGCTTGACCGACTAAGAATATTTTGTACATGTCACAAATGTTGGGGCACAGAACCGACCTTCAACAACCTTTAGAGAAACCTCAATTAATAGAACAGTGGCAGCACACCAAATACTCTGGAATACTACTCCTTTATGAGAGTGCACTCATTCATAGGTAGACGCAAAATGACCAAAGTGGAAAAAATTCCCCTGCATTTAGAGAGCGAGAATCAATATTAAACAACCTGGTGATGGACATACAGAGTGAGGCAGGAAAGGACAAGAAACAGAGGAATCAGAAAGAAAAAGGAGGACAAGGACTGAAAATGGAGGAAAACAGCAGAAAGTTAGAAGGGAACATCACTGATGTGATGAGTTCACAGACAGGAGGCACGTGCAAAAGATCTCTTACCTGTTGGAGAACACAGGTTGGAAAGGAAGCAGAGGTATCTGACAGGAATTACTTTAGCAAACATTTTTCCCTTTCTCTCACCTTACTATAGAATTGAAATTCATTCTAATCAAAAAAGGGTTTTTTATATGCTCTTCTTGGAATCTGATCAAAGTGTCGCCTCCTTAGTCAGTATATTTCTTGAAGTTCCCAAATGTGCCTAAAACATTCTCCTTTGCTATAACTCTAATGGTCTACAATCACTTCAAGCTGTGGTCTCCTCTGTTAGGATAAACAATGTTGTGCCAATGTCTGACTGATGAAAACCTCCAGAAACATGCCAGTACCTTAAAAGGGAGACATTGTAATTTTGTAGAGGGCACTCCTCCCTGTGAATTACTGTTCCCACCATACCATTAGGAGATACCACTCTGATACCAGCGGTAGCTGTCCTTGGGCTTGTTTACAACAAAGTATATTTGCTAAGGCATCACCACACCAACATAACTACCCCTTTTCTACTCCCCAAGTACTATACATCTCTCAAAGCTTTGCATTATGCACCACAAAAGTCCCAGGCCCCTGCAAACTTCCACAGAAGTGAGCAGTTGAACAAGAGCACCCTGACCCAGTATAGACATGCTGACTTGTTTCTTAAGCTGTTTCCTGGGAGTGCAGGGCATTCTCATCAACCTCCAGGGCAGAGCTACTGACAGGGATGAATGGTTCAGTTGCCATTTTCCATTCTCATAGACTGGTGGCTGGAAAGACTTGCCCATAACATCCTGTTTTTAAAGCTCTTTCTCGGATAAATATATGATGAGATTTTTTAAGGCAGTTTTCCTGTAGCAGTTTATGACATTACAGACTCTGACACATACCTCATGGGAAATGCGCTCACAGCTGACACCTAAAGCAGCTTTTAGGGCAGCATCGTAAGAGATTATCCTATTCCTGGTCCCCACCTCACAGATGACACCCAGCATATGGCAGAGAGGTGGTTGGGATGAACCTCCCGTCATGTCAGCACATGCTGAAGGAAGACACTGGTCCCACTTCCACCCCTTGGGGACTACTCTCACCAGGGGGACTTAGGCATCAACATGATGATGGATCATGAGAGGCAGCTGCTACTTCTCCATGTCCCATTCAAGAAATGAAGGTAGGAAGCTACAGCTTCACTCATTTGCTTTTGGCTTTGGATAACTGGAAAGCTAGGTGAACCAGGGAACTGGAAATAAGAGATAAAATATGTTTTTAGGCAGTTCATACTCTTCTGGTCAGGCTTGCCTGGACGGCAGTCCAGGGCTGTCATTGCTGCAGAACAAGGCTGCTTTGTTTTTATTTATTATTGGTAATGTGGAGGCAGTCAATGGTCTCAGCCAAAAGTCAGGACCATACTGCATCAAGTGCTGTTCCGCAAATCCCAAGTACAAATGTTTGTCTCTAAAGCTTGTATGTGAGACATGCAGTGGAAGGAAGAAAACAGTATTTCTGTTTTGCTATGGCAACTGATGCACCGTGATGTTTGCGCAGGGTCACATAGGAAACCTGGAGCAAAGCCAGAATTTGAACCTGCATCTTCTGTGTACAATTACAGTGCTAGCACAACAGGTCCTTCCTTCCTCTTACACATTTGCTGTCTGACTTCCAGCTAAGGGCTTGAACCCAAGAACATCAGCATGGAAAACAAGTCTTAAACAGTTGCATTGAGGAAGTAGTAGCTCCATCAGCAACTGGCAGTTGGAAATTACAACCACACCTGCAGATCAGGACAGAGCAGTTGTTCCACTGGCAACTGCGGTCAGGTACAACCTCGCTTTATTTATAAGGCTCCACAAGTCATGTTCTAGGAGGCACCTTTCTGAGTCAAATCTGAAAGCCATTCATGAGGCAAAAGGGCAAAGCTTGTTTTCCTTCTGTCTCATTGCACTGTGGAGGTGTGAGCACAGTGCTGCGGATGCAAATTCAGACCTACCCCTGATGGCAAGAGGAGCTGGACATGGTTCAGGATATCATTCAACATCTCTACTGGTTCACTGTCCATTGCTAATATCTTTGTTTTCATTGAGGAACCCTATAAAAGGTCTTCAGAAATCACATTGTCTTTCCCAGAACATTCATTTCAGGGAAGGTTTGCAGATACAGCACTGTCAGAGCTTGTACAGAGCAGGTTCCCAGGTCACAGAAAAGACAAAGAACAGAAAGGGAAAAGTGAGGAAACTGATAGCAGCAAATATTGTAACACTGACAGTCTTAATTTACTGTGTGTCCTTCTCAGAAGTGATGGCAATGGAACACTTCATTTATTCACAGTTTGAATGAGGAAAAGTAGGTTGGCTGATGAACAGCACAAATCCTACTTTTAAACATAAACTAGTACAGCAAATTCTACTTCAGAAATTTAAGTTAAAGTGCATCTTGCAGTGTTTTCCCCACTTCGTTACTGCTGCATGTCTCCAAAATCCAAAACTTTCAATTTACACCGCTTTTTTAAAAAAAAATTTCCAGAAATCTGAAAAAGCACATACATATGATGGCACAGCATTTGTTTTCTGAAAGAAGATTGCTACTGCATACGCAGCTTTGTTGCCTGCTGGCTGAGGAACCCAGATGCTTTAATAAACTGTCCTTTCAGAGCTGTTCAGTGGCCACTGGAAGTTTCTGGACCCCCAGTTCCCTTACTGCTTCAGCTGGGACCCTTGGCTCAGTCCAGTCCATGGGGTTCTAAGCTCTTGTCTCCTGGACATCCCTGGAGATGCAGCTTCTACAGTGTGGGAAAGGTCATGGAGAAGCTGGACAGATAAAGAGAATGAGGGCAAAGTCCGTTAGAAACCTGCCTGAAAGGTAGCGTTTCACTGGAGTTGTGCTGCTGGCTAAAACTCCCTTCATTTCTTCCAAAATCCATCCTATTCCAGAAAGTTACCAAACAAGTAGCAGTTCACTCTCTTGTTTTCTCAACAGTGATTGAGAATGAGTCAAATGACAAAAGGTGTTGATCTGATTTGTTGGCCTGCCCAGTACTACAAATTTCAAAAGCTGTTACTCATGTACAGCAAAATCAAAAAAAAGAAAAAAAAAAGATGAAAGGAATGTGGATTCACTGATTTTCCTGGATACACTTTTGGAATTTTGTAAGATGACTTGGCAAGTCAAAATTTTGATGGTTAAAAGGTGGTAGAAAGATTTATGGGAACAAACATGCTGCATTGTATGAAGGACCATACAGAACTTCCAGCTAGAAATTCAGAGGGAACAGGGAATAGCACAGTCAAGAAAAATCAAAACTAATAAATGTTAAAATAGTGGAGTTCTGTCTGTGGACCCACCAGATGTTATCTGGATGGGAAAGGAGAGAGTGTTTGAGGTCAGAAGGATATATTTCTATACTCTTCCCCAAAGTCTTTCCCAACATACCAGATCATTAGGAAGTGTTACATACCGTCCAAAAATGCCTTTTCTTTAGCAGTTTTTTACTTGCCTTTCCCACTAACATAAGTGAGAAATGCAGGCAAATTAAAATAATCCCCTTGGGTTATTGTCAGGTCTCTTCCTGCTATTTCCACCATTGGCTTAGCTTCATCCACTGCAAAACCTGTAGTGGGAGAACTGGAGTAAACAAAGCACCAGTGACCTTGTGCACACTACAAGCACGTAAATCAGTGTGCAGGGGTCTGCTGCTCAAGGCTAGAGTGCCAAAATGTTATTTTCAGAGCCTGTTTTACCACTAGTACTTCCCAGGATGGTTACCTGGTGGTTAGCAAGCCTAGGAAATACAAGAGATTTTATGGAGCAAAGCAGCTGGCAGCAGGAAAGGTACACAGGCCGCATTTATTGCACTCCCTTCACTTATAAAATTTAGACCAATATCTAATGATACAATATGCACTCATGGGTTTCTGTGCTACTCATGACTTTGAAATCTAAGTGAGACTTTTTTGTCTTTCTAGTCCACTTTTCCACCAATACTTTACCAGTTCACACACATCAACTAATGAATCAGTTATTACTTATGAGCCACATGTCGATACACTCACCAGTACAGTTACAGGGAAGCAAACAGCCCCACTCACGCTGTAACGCACGAGGCTTCAACATAAGAATGCCAACTGTTCCTAAATATCAAGGGTTAAAACTAGGAGAAAAACTAAACACGATTCTTCAGTTACTATAAGATACTTTTCGTTTAGACCTGCTTTGCATAATTGTAATCAGTTATATTACTGGCTTTAAATTGTTATTAAAACAGATAAAGTGTTCAATAATTTGCTAGTCAGTCAGATTTTTACAGAGTGAGCTCAGTAATGGTTCTCTTTATTGTGGGTATAAAAAAACTTACACTTTACCTTTTCCCAGTAGCAGAACTACTATTAGAGCTGAGAAAAGGTTTGTTAAAGCATGAACTTTTGGATCTCTTTGTTGCCAAGTGAGAAAAAACAGCTGGATGGCTATACATCTAGGACACAATCTAACTAGGGGTAATCCCCCATATCCAGTAAAATTAAGACCTAAAACCATGGACTTCACCTGGATTATGAGGAGATCAGGATTTGATCCCATGTCCCTGATGTTAATTTGTCACCCTATATTGCCTAGCAGTAAACAACTAAGGGCACATCTTGGAAGGTTGATGGGAGTCCAGGGAAATGAATGCCTGGCAAAGATAAGGAAAGTATATTGTTTCCTGTTTACACTGGACATGAGCTTTATATAATTATCCTACCAGTTAGGATTAACTGGGCAATTATCCTGGCAAACAGTGGGACATTGATGACAGCAAAACAAAGGCATCTCAGAGCAGCAGCTCCTGTGTCAGCGCTGCTGCCAGCCAGAGCCCCACCGAATTGCCTGCGTCTTGGCTGCCGTCCCAGCCCTACCAGCCCTCCAACAAGGGCTGCACAGTTACAGGGGGAGCAAAAAGGGAAAACAGTTTTCCTAACCTGTCAGCGTTTAAGAACTCAAACATTTTTCCTTACCACAAAAGGATCTGAAAATTTGGAGGGAAAAATGCCCACAAACTGAGCATATGCAGAACAGACTGGCTGGAGAGAGCAGCTTTGCTTTCCACGCTTTTGAAATGTTTCCTTCAGATTCTGACCTCCTTTATCTGACTGAAAGCAGCATTTCAACACTGGAATAGAAAGAAGAGAAAATGTCAGAATGGGAATGTCAAAGGGTCTTCCCCCCTAGCCACTCCCCCCCCCCAACAAACAACCCTCNCCCCCCCCCCAAAAAAAAAGCCTCTATGCAGGAGACTCAGCTAGCTGAACCTCTCTTGGCAGCAATTCCAGTTCAGTGAATTGACTCATTTTGTCAGAAAATTTTTGACCAACAACAATCAGTGGTTCACTCGAGACTAAAGAATAAAATAACAGTGCAGTTCCCATGACTATTTCAAGCACAAGGGATTCTGTTCAGGCTTGGCGTGGCAGGCACCGTGCTTCATGGTAGCATTTCTACATCCCTTGCCACACCAGACCTAAACAAAGACTGAGTCATGGAAGGCACTGGCTCTGAGCCCTGGTTCCCATGTTAGATGAACCCTTAAAGTTACTCAGCCTGAACACCTGTACAACACAGCTTCTAGAAATTAAACAAATCATTCCAAATTTTAACACTCAATTTGTACTGTTTCCAGCATATTTCAGAGACATGTGACATGTCACTGGTGCCTGCTGACCCTTGTTAAACCAAGAATGCCAAGACACCCAAAGTCTAGATCTAATTAATAATCTGTTATGTTTAGCGAGTTACATTTAGTTATATTTATAACTAATTATATTAAGTTACATTTAGTCCTAACGTTTTCTCTCCTGTACAGTGAAAAGGGAAATGTTCCTTATTATGAACACATCCCAAAAGACGATTGTGTCTGTAGAACATGTCACACTAAATTTTAAAATAGCTACAATCTTAAATACCTGAAAACCTGAATGTTTAGATAGAGATTCCATACCTATGGCAAAAATTGGGTTTTAAAATGTCCAATATTCAAGTATCTCAAACATTCTTTCTCTATAGCAATATATACATATCTACAATCACCACCTTGAAGGAGACCAGAGCTGAAAACATCAATAATTGAGATTCCAGATTTTCCAAGACCCACTGAACCACGCTGTGAGATCTGGTGCTATGTACTTGTGACTGATGTTTATTTTGCCCTGAATAAACTCATTACCTTACCAAGGCTCCAGCAAAAAAAAAAAACCCTTGCATCTCAACCATATTACATAAGGACAAATCCAGGTGGTTCCTGGACAAAAACAAAGACTAAAACCCAATGGCCTCTGCTGTGAATTCAAGTTGCTTTTATTCCTTATATTTCATTTTGAAGACCATCAGCAACAGAACACTCATCCACTGCAGATATACACTAAACAAGCAGAAGTTCCCACAAGTATAAGGCAACCAGTTACATAGGTACATATTCTTCCAGAAACTGAAGGTGGCTGTGAGAATATAGGATTCTGCTTCTTTCCTCCTTTTGTCTTTTTGTATTTTATTTTTGGTGGGCTTCTCTTAAGGTGAAGACGAATCAGGAGGAGAGAGGGAAAAAAAATCATCTGGAAGCTGTGCGGGTTAGCAACATACACCAGAGAAAACAAGAGAAAGGTCTTAATACTTTCATACAGTTAAGCAGGAAGGAGAGAAGCAGAGGATAGATACTTTTCAAGGACTGCAATGCTACTTTGACATCCCTGCTCTCCAGAGACTTGCACATACTTTTTAGCTTTGACTGATAATAAATAACAGGTTTCCTGCCACTAACAACAAGGTTCCCCTCTCCCCTCCCAGGTTAAGCGGGTCTGTCGAAGAGATCTGGCCCTTTGCACACAACAGCTCGCTTGCTGCAGAGTTCCTGCAGAGGCATGCTGAGAGCACACAGAAAAATATTTCTTCTGCTCTCTTTCTGAACTTCTTAAACTCTAGGTGACCCAGAGTAAAATCCATTTTAATGGGGCCTTGGTTAAACCAGTCAACTGAGTCCTTGTTGAACTAGGCAACACTGCAGAAATTTAAAAAAAAAAAAAAGAAAAGAAAAAAATTGGAAAAAGAGAGTCTTGTTTCTTTTTGGAGTCTTGGTTCTTATTTTCCTTTCCTTAAAGAGCAAGGAAATAGTTACATTCCCAGTTTTAATCCTTGCTTTACTGTAGAACTAACCAGCATTATTCAAATAGCACAGCTACTGTTCATTAAACAACAGTGCAATTTGGGTTTATGGCTGTACTCATCCAGCACCATAGCAGATGAGGTCCTGGTACCCCGCTAAACTATTCAACACATGCTTCTGATTTTCACTCAGTAATTACCTCTGATGGTTACACAAGTCCCATGAGCAACACTTGAAGTGAGGAGGATTGGTAAGGAACACATCAAAGTTAGTTTTAATGTAAAAGGAAGGTAAGAATATGTCTCTCTATTCCACCTGAACATCAGCTTTTTAATCTCTCATTTCAGTTCAATGCTGCAATGAGAGAAGCCAGAGATATCACAGTAGAGGTATTACTCTATCTCTGTTGTGCTTTTCTCTAGAGCTGAAGTTATATTATGTCTAACTGTATGGCTACTCTAGCCATTTCAAAACAAGTGCATAGAACAAATACATAAGACATAGATGTCTTCAAAAACTTCTGTTAGTAGCGTTGTAAACTTCAATTTTCACACATCTGAACTCTTGCTAATATGATAAATCTACATAACCAAAACAGTGCATTCTCTAATTGAGTTTTATTTGGATTAGAACAACAGTGACAAAAGAGGCAAATTTTGCAACAAACACAAATCTCAGCTCTTGATACTGTCATGTGTATTTAAACAAAATTAGCTATGCTAAAAGAGTCGAAGTAAGTTAAGAACACACCTTTCCTGTAACATGAGCAACAAGTACTCTAAGAGGTGTGTGAGGGAGTAGAGAGGGAGCTCTTTCCTGTCATCTTATTCTGTGGCTTTTCATGAAGTTTTTCAGCCTTTCATTGACCTTCAGGTGTGTTCCTGTGAGAAAAAAACAAACCATGAGTGTTAGGCCTGCAAACATCAAACTTCTGCTGAGTTGTTTCTTTGCAGAGTCTGAAAAGCTTAAATATATCCTGCCACATTAAGCAGTCGTCTTTCAGGATTCCACATCCACAGTTCCTTACACCATTGTGCATTCTCTGGATTTACGTGTATATAACACTATTCTTTATGACTGAAAGTCCTAAGCACACATTCCTTCAGGTCCCCCTTGCCTTCTAGTATTTCTCTATCAGCAGCTAGAGTTTCTACCAATCCACAGCCACACAAAATGCACTTCTTTCATGCTGGCATTTCACTCTATTTTCCAAAGCATTTTTAGGAATTCTCAGGCAAAGAAATTCTCTCAAGCATTAAGCAGTTCCTGGATTTGAAAATCTTACTGCATCATTTAGATGGCTAGTCTATAAGCCCTGAGGGAAATTTTCAGCACTGAGACAACAGAGGAGACACACACTCTTTTTAATACTACTAGTATTTGATCATTTAAACTGCCACATACATTTTGAAATGCAGTCCTTCCAAGTTTTACTCTACCCTTCAGGCACTCTTTAAACAAAGGGTGCCTACGTTTGCTGTACAGGTCTTTACACAGAGGTTAGGAAAAACTTCTTACAGTAAAAACCACAGAAACAAGAAAAACACCAGTTTAAATGATGAGCCACAGCTGGGGATCAAAGGGTCAGCATTTTTATCAGAAGGGAATCCCTCTTCCACTCTGTGTATTATTTATCAAACTCATTACTGGGCTTTACTTCAACAAAAAGCATTGTTTTGCTACTTTGAGCTTTATTTGCCTCTAAATTTCAAGTAATTTAGCAACAGTCGGTCTAAGTAAGAAAGCTACTAAGGACTACTACAACATTAACTGGCTCTATTTTCTTTTTGCCTCTTCCTTACCCCATAACCCACACCAAGTTTTGCTCTATTCCTTGCCTGTAACTCGGATACACTATATTTAGATTAAACAGTCACAGTCCTTTGAATAAGATGCTTATCTCCTTTCAACTGCTCTAGCCTAAAAGCAATCGGAGTCCTCAGCCTTTGTGAACTTTACAACTTGTTGGATTTTTCTTAAAATGTGTCTACTCTTAAAAGCCAAACCCATGGAAAAATAACTAAAACCAAATGCCATGTGATCGGGGCCAACCATAACACACAAGAGCCCTAAAATAACAGGAGAGATACTGCGGTAATGCCTGACCTTCTGAACTGTGGATATGGGTTGAAGCAAAACAGCCCATATTCACATCTTAAATGGTGCATACTAATAGCTTATTTGCAATGCAGAAGACACCAGTTTACAGAGCCATGATTTTAAAGCTTCAAGGACTTCGTTTAGGTGCCAGAAATGACTTCACTTTTGGAATCTTAAACAAGGTCACAGTTGAACTTTATTAGCTTATATGGTCAAAATCAGTTCAGTAGGCAGTTTCAATGGCTGCAGACATTCCCTCTTTCTCCTTTCATGTTTCCACCCAAAAATTTTCTGGTCTAAACATCTTTGCTATACTGAATTATTCTGGCTGGTCTGAAACTAGCAGTTCAAAAACCTTTATTTAAAGTATACAGGCACCACAACTTCAACATGAAATTTCTTATAAAGACGTTATCAGCCTGTTCAGATCTGCACCCAACCCTTAACTCAAGTGATAAGGTCTATCAATTACACTTAGAGCATCCCTGTAGAAACTGAGCCTATGCAATCCCAGTAACCTAAAATGCAGGTTATATTGCTGCTGACAAAGATGACAGGGGCCCTTTGTATACATCCCTATGCAGACCATAATGCCAGCAGGATACTTACTAACATGAAAAAGTAATCTTTGTGAAGGTAAACAAGCCATGATGCATCAATAAACAATAAGCTCAGGCAACAAAGCTATGGCAGTGTGGGTATAATGGCCATGGCTATTCAAGATGCATATACAGTCACTCAAGATGGTCAGGAGCTGTTATTGTTGCGAGCTGAGTTAAATCTCTGACCAAACTATGAATGTAAACACTACCCCTCTTTCTGACCTCAATGTCTGTGATGGCCAGACACAAAATCAAACCTCAGAGACATCATCTACACCCCAAAGAAAACATCTTCAGGTTTACTCAGGGATTAATAGAGGTGCTTCCCGAGAAATATTTTTTACAGGATGTGCAACTGTGGCACCAGAAAAGGAAAGGGACAGATGCATCAAAGATGACGACATCTAGGAAGTCGCTGAAGTCTTGGTAGGGTGAATAAAAATATTTGAGAAAGTTGCTGGGTGAAAACTGAAAGCAAGGAAAGATTTTGTTATTATTCCTGTCCTGTTTTCAGGGAAACTGATGGTCCTACTTTCTTCATAAATGAACAGGATCGTTTTAGAGACTACTCAAGCCACAGCCACGCTTTCTTCCCTGCAGCAAAACTTATAACCCTTGACCTTCCAGACAGGCACAGTCAGAAGAGCAGCACTGTCAACTAACACCGCTCACACTGCTTACAGCCTTTATGCAACACACATACAATTACTCCTGATCCCATTGTAGTTGACAGCCCTTCTACTCCTGACAGCAACACAGATAGGATGTTTCTTTTTAAGCATACCTTTGCTTCATTAAAATGTTTCATATGAATAGAGAAAAGTGTTACAAGAACTATGTAAGACAGTTTTGTCTTTCCCTCCTAAGTCTTGAGTACGTACCTACCTGCATACCCATGCTCACAGGATGCCTGCAGCAGACACTACCAAAGATCCTGGCAGGCACAGGCAAATCAACAGGTAAAAGATACCAAAATTGTGCAACTGGCCATGCTTTGCTTGCTAAGTAGTTATCTGAAATAAACACTTTTGACAATAAAGGGGAGATGTGGTAGGTAGACTATGGAGAAAAGGGGTACAGTAAAGTGTCTCTCAGTGCATGAAGAACTCCAGAATAAAAATGGAAGGACTTGCTGTACACAGATAGGGTAGAGTGGGCAGGGGATGAACTGTTACAATGGTTGATTTTGGCACAGGATCATACTTCACCCTACTACTTCCTTCAGGTGAACTTCTGCCAGAAATACTGCTGGGCAGGATCCAAACTTTCATCTGACCAAAATCACCAAGCACAAGCAGAGATCATTCAGACTAAGAAACAACTAAAAATAGAAACCACCACTTCCTACGTGCCTCAGAAAACAGGATCACCATCCAGAAACACCTTCTTTGTAGGACCAGGACCTCATTTAAAATCTGTGGATATCAGTAAACCGGATGGTCCTAATTCTTACCAGGGATACTTTTGGTTTAGGGTTTTAGTATCATCCATCCAAAACAATGATTTCTTTCTTCTCTGTTGGTTACAACCTCAAGAGAAAAGATTAATACACAGAGCTAATGGTGGCTCCAACAAGAAGGTGTAGCACTTACAGCAAGCAGGCTGACTCTAGGTGATGACAGCTAAAACCAACATACTTGTTCCACCACCTTGTATTGTATCTTCTACTGGCACCGTTCATAATGCTTACTTTGCAGAAATATGTCTCTGCAGGGAAAAAAAACCAACCCAGAACAGCTGCTGCAATGTCTTTCTTCTAAAGTCCGTAGTTACAATGAAAAATAAAAGTATTTGATATCATCATGACAGAAATCTTTCAGCTCTGACATCTGCTTTATCCTATGACATGATGATCCTAAACGTCTCTTCATCTGCCTCCTCTCTCGTCCCATCAAACCATTGAGCTATTCTCAAACACTCGTACAAACAGGAAGAGGAAACTGCACTGACACTAACGTCCTCATCTTCAAAAATGAGGAGGCTCCCTTGTACTGTATCGTTTGCTGCCTTCTGAGTGAAGCCTTCTCCTGATGAAGAATGAAACATAACAACACATGTAGGCTCTGTCTAACCTTAATTCTTAACATTCAAGGTAAATTTATAGCTGTCGTAGTTTTGCAAGGTTGG
>VZTU01014484.1:0-20721 GCA_013400835.1 Zapornia atra | reverse complement strand
GGAATAAATAGAATGTGGGATTTTTAGGTAAGATAGTATAGGAAAGGAACCAGGAAATCCATATATTTCTTTATGCATATTCTTTAGCTAAAACCGTACAAATACCAGCTTTCCTCTCATCCACAGTTGGTCTTTAGAAATATATATTGCCAATTCTTACTTGGCTGCTTAACTTTGTGATAAAAAGTGACGTAGCTAAAATCCAGTGGTGTCTCTATTTTTTGCTAGACTGAATCCTTACGAGTCCCCAATAAGACTAAAGGAGTGTGTGTTACAAAGGTGTCTGTAACCTACTTGACCTAATCCTTGTAGAGAGTTATTGAGAGAGCGAGCCTAATCATCCCTAAGAGTCACTCTTTGAACGATCCTTTCTCTCTCCATTTACTCTGAGGAGGCCTAAGCTAAAGTTAGCCTTGATGTTTCACTTCTCCTCTTAGGAAAAAATGCAATGCTGGTTCAGAAATATATTTTTATAATACAACATTACTGTGGAATCCCAAAAAAAAAAAAAAATCTGTCATCTGGTTCTTCTGTAGGAAGTGAAAGAGTTTGAGTGAGCCAGAGAAAAAAAATATAGGTTAAAAAAAATAAAATTATGTCTTCCTCTTCACTACACCCCAGAAAAAAGTTCTCTGACATTAGATCTAAGATCAGTTGTTTAGTAGATGAACTTTGAGTAGACCTGGATGTGGGATGATCATCTGACTCAGAGCTTTAAGAGGTCCAGGCAGTGGTACCATATATGATGCAATCTGGTGAAGCTGTTCTCACTATGGACATTAGGACATGTCTAATGTCTGCCACACCCTAATATAAATCTTGAGTGGTATAATATAAAATAGATTTACAGTTACACCTAGCATATTCTTTTGTCTCATTTTAATATTTGTGAGTAGGATTGAGAAAAAATATATATATTCTTAGGTTGGTTTCTGTGTTCTTGTTTACAAGACATTGAGTTATGCAGTCTACCAGGAAATGTTGACAGGATTTAGGCAACAAATAAGAACCAATAAATAATCAATAGTCAAAGCCGTCTTCAAAACAAACATTTTAAAATTCATAATTAGTGGAGAAAGTTAAAAGAAAAAAAAATTTGCTCCATTTTCTATTCTTTGAGATGCACGAATCTTGAGCTTGGAATAAGTGCTTCTTGAATATTGATCAGCTCTCTTGGGGCTTACATTCCCTACCTTCCAGAGCCCTAACCCATGGGATACTCCCAAGCAGGACTTTGAAGAGGCCAAAAGCCCTGTGACCACTAAAAAAAACCAAAAAATGCCTGGAATACATTCACCAGTTATGAAAAAGAGAAAAGGGGGGAAAGAAAAAAAGAAAAAAAAAAAAGGTTGTTCATAACATGAAGGATCATTACTTTCATTAATTAAAGGAAGAATCCTTCAGGATAGAAATGTCTGCTGTTATTTTTACCATACTACTGCTTATATTTGCTACACTAAGTAATTAAGTAATTCTGATGAATAAAATAGAGACAGAACATTAAATACAGCTTTTGGAGGGAGCCAGTTTCAGGTGACACTCCAGCACCTGGCTCCTCCAGGAGCTGCGGTAAAGTAAAGGGAACATCATTCCCCTACTCCGCCATATTAAAAGCAGGACTGCGTACACAAAATAAAATTGAAACAAATAGAGAGATAAGAATAAAGTTCAGTCCTTTTTTTTCAGCCCCTCACTATCAAAAGAGGTATCATTCTAATGACAAAGAATGAAATAAAACAGTCCAGCTAAAAGAAGACGAAATGAGTTAATGACTTCACTGTCAAGTCATAAAAATCCAACTGATAATCCACACACTGTCAATCCTTGGCCAGTATACATTACACATACCTGAGAAGCACAAGATCTATAAAAAGCTTTGATTTTAATTCTATTATTTGTAATCAAAGTCTTGAGCCTATCATGTAACTTAAGCATGATGATGTAAATCTCTGACCAAGTCAGAGAACTTAGACATTCTTAGGGAAGCTATAAAAATAGGTAAAATTGTCCACAGAGAAATAAAGTAGGTGATTTTTTTGACATATATTTAGAATGTCTTTCTAAATTTATTTTAAATGCCCATAAAATTAATTTTAAAAACCACACACACAAGTGTCAGAAACATTAAATAAACTTTAATAATAAATGAAACATTAAAATTTGGAAAATACTTCATAATATCATACTGAAGGTCTTATATCTGCCGTAATTACCACAGGAAGACTTTATGTTGTAGTTTTGCATGGCAAGGTTCTGGTGGAGAAGCGGGGTGGGGGCTGTAGGAGTGGCTTCTGCAAGAAGCAGCTAGAGCCCATCGATGATGGTCCATCAGTGCCTCTGTGAATCACATTTAGGGAAAAGAAAATGCAACCAGCCACCAGAGAAAGGAGTGAGATGTAAGAAACTGTGAAGGCATCAAGGAAAATGAAGGGAAGGAGGCGCCCCAGGTGCCAGAGAGAAAGATTCCCCTGCAGCCCGTGGAGGGGGTTGTCCCCTCACAGCCCATGGAAAAGGCCAAGACCCCACTTGCAGCCTGTGGTGGAGACACCCCACGTTGGAGCAGGTGGAGACATACAGAAGCTGCTGTGAACCATGTTGGAGCAAGTCTCTGCCAGCACTTGCAGCCCATGGAGAGAGATACAGAGATGAGTGAGAGAGAGAGAGATCTGCACCAGAGCAGGTTTGTGGGGAAAAAAGCTTGTGACCTTGTGGAAGACCAGGCTGGAGCAGTCTGGGCATGAGAGACTGAGAGACATTCTATGATTTATGGCTGCACCCTATAGCAGTGACCCATGCTGAGGCAGCCTGTGAAGAGCTGAAGCCCTGTGGGAAAGGACTCACATTGGAGAAGTTCTTGGAGGACTGCCTCCTGTGGGTGAGACCCCACACTGGAACAGAAGTGTGTGAGGAATGCCCCCCTGGATAAGAAAGAAAACAGCTTCTGAGAAACCGACCAAAACCCCCATTCCCAACTCCTCCCCATGCCACAATGGGGGAAAGAAGGGAGCAAAATCATGACAAAAGTGAAGTCTGCTAAGAAGGGAGTGGTGGGAGGAGGTGTGCTTCTACTTATCCAATTCTGGTCTCACTGGGTGTGCAGTGCAGTGTAATAAATTAGAGTTTTCTTTCCTTTATTCTGTGTTGAGTCTGTTTTGCCCGTGACACTGATTGCGGAATGATCTCTCCCTGTCCTTATCTCGACTCCTTAGCCTCTCTATATGTACTTTCTGCCCTGTCTATCCAAAAAGGGGAGTGATAGAGTGACTTTGGTGGGCATCTGGCCTCCAGACAGGGTCAAACCACCACACTCTAAAATATGTTTCACTGTTCATATTTATTGTCTTTTAATTATTGCTGTTCTGTTATAGGTTGAAGAAAATTTATTTCCATTTAAATATGCCATTCATTAAATTGAAGCACATTTCCTACTTTAAGTAAAAATATGTGATGTATTTTTTCTGTCACTGAATTTCTCACAGCATAAAATTGTCAGAGCTTACTAATGACCTAAAACGAAAGTGGTGTATATAGTGATGAATGGCAAGGTATTCTAAACTGTGCTATTGGCTGCCAGAAACAATGTGTATGCTGTTAAAAAGGACACTAAGCTTTAAAATCCTAGTCAACTTCTTAAGGTCACCAGAAATTGAGAAATAAAGGAGACATGCTAAGTAAAACAAGAAAATGGATGAGAAGTTTCCTGTCTCCAAGATAATCCTTCTGACATCCCAAAATAATCAGGAGCATCCCTGAAGATTTAGTACTTCTGACTGAAAAAACCCACAATTTTATTAAATGAGTCAAACAAAAAAATTTCTACAAGTTTTACCACTTTGATAATTTAATAACTCCCCTGAGACTTCTGTTCTAACCTGCTGTACTTGTTGCACTTTATAACTTTTGGTAGTTATAGAGAATTTGAGAAACACAAAGCCCTCCTTTGAAACAAAATAATGAAACACTCTCTTCTCCTTTTCTTTATTATTCTCCTTTCTCCGAACTGTATCACTCGAAAAGCCTCTCAAGACAAATCAATTTATCTGACACTGTGATCGTCTCTAGTTCATTTCTCCAGATCATCCAAATAATGGAAAAGAAGTCTTATCCCTCTCACTATCTCACCAAAATTCTCTACTAGAAGAATATAGATGGTGTAAGATTAACCTAGATTGTAGAGAGACAGCTTCTTCTACCCCATCCAGTTCATAAAATCCTATGACAAATTGACCACTGATGGCCTCCACATTAACTCTGTGAACTCTTACCATGCTAGGAAGGTGGAAATCATATATACGCGTCCTCAGCAATAGAATACAATATAGAGCATACAGCAATATTCACATAAATCTTTCACAAGGTTACATATTTCCATCAAAGTAATACCCTACCTTCTCCATCAGTCCCTGAGCTACCATCTGCAAGCCTTTAGTGAAATGTGCAAAAAGCTGAGAGATTGAAACTCCTATTTTCTCTTGAGAGTCTATGCTGAGTTTAAGCAGCTCCTGTACTGATACCTTTCACTTTCTGTCAAAAGAAGAAATTATGTTTTTGCTTCTTTCTGATGATGAATTCCCTCTCCCCCCACCCAAAGAGGATGGAAATAGGTAAACCTATTAAAATTATGAAAAGCAGGACCTTTCCAAGACCGTTTTGTCTCTTTCTTACTCTACTGGTTCAATTCAAACACTTCGATCCCGTATTTAACTGTCTCTCAAACACCTTTTAAATATGATGGCTTCTGTATCATTGAGCTATACCATCAAGTCTTGACCATGTTAAACTTTCTTTTAGTAAAAAGAACATGACATATCATAGAATCATAAAAAGGTTTGGGTTGGAGGGGACCTTAAAGATCATCTAGTTCCAGCCTCCCTGCCATGGGCACAGGCAGTTCTCACTTGACCAGGCTGCTCAAGGCCCCATCCAACCTGGCCTTGAACACTTAGAGGGAGGGGGCAGCCACAACTTTTCTGGGCAACCTGTTACAGTGCCTCACCACCCTCATAGTGAAGAATTTTTTCTTAATATCCAATCTAAATCTAGCCCCTCCCAATTAAAAACCATTCTCCCTCATCCTGTCACTACATGTCCTTCTAAAAAGTCCCTCCCCAGCTTTCCTGTAGGCCCCCTCCAGGTACTCGAATGCTGCTATAAGATCTTCCCAGAGACTTCTCTTCTCCAGGCTGAACAAGCCCAGCTATCTCAGCCTTTCCTCATAGAAGAAGTGTTCCAGCCCTCTAATCATATTCGTGGCCCTCCTCTGGACCCTTTCCAACAGTTCTGTGACCTTCTTATGTTGGGGACTCCTTTGATTTGGCCTATTACTTTTCCGGTTTGCAGTGGGGACAACCAGTGTAAAATCCACAACAGCAAGAGGTGACTCAGAAACACTTGTAACCATACTTCTATAATGAAGTAAAATCTGTTCTATTCATATTTCTCAGGAGAGAAAGAAGATTTAATGTTATTGAAAGAATTTTATTGGATCATTAATATAAATCAGGAAATAGAATCACTGTTGGAATCAGTGGAAGTCGGGGAGCTTTCATGATCTGATAATCTGATGTAATCTTTGCACTACAGTGCAGCCACCATCACTCTGTAAGGGTGACATGAATAAAAATTTGCAGTATGCTTATAATCCATCATTTTTAGATCTATCAGTTATTAAAATCAAAGAAAGATGAAGAATAATTTAGAGCCTTTTTAGGATTTTGGAAATGAGCAAGAATAATGACAGCTAAAAAACACCTGGAAGGGGAAAAAAAAACCAACAACACAACAAACTATTCCATTTAAAAGTGTGCAGCTTATTTTTGAGGCTGCCACAAGGCTGTAATAAAGGATTATAAACCGGAGTTACAGCCCATTGAATTTAGCTGTCATTGGGTATGATCCTTGTAGCCAAGCATACTATCATGTTCATCATCACTCAGTTGTCTCTGGATTACACATTATATTTTTCATGCCTTTAACCATCCTCCCTGAACTGCTGCAAAATGAACCTGCAGGGATAGTACAGAATACTGTAGTGACTGGTACATTAGGTTGCTCTGTGTGTATTAACTGTGACGGACAGATAGAATTTGTTCTAATGTACTCCTATGAAGGGACTATTCAATATGTAACAGTGGTCTCGAAGGTTTGGCTGGTTCCTTTACTTGTAGGAGACAAAATGCAGATTGGAATTCAGGGGTAAATGCTGCATATTAGTAGATTTTCTTCAAGAGATGCTAAAGATTCAGTATAACATTAGTGCTGTACTTCCCACCTCCCAACATTTCAGGGACAGGTATATTTAATAGACAAAATATAAATACCAACTCTATGTATTTTTCCCCAGAACAACTGATTTAATTTTCAGGCAAACAAAATATGATAATTTGCATGTCTTTGGAATGTCAAGAACATTTTCCTTTCAATGCTTCTATAGATGCCATTGCCAGAGTGCTTCAAATTCAGGATAGTTCTTTACTCAGGCAGTAACTGTCATGTCAATGAAAAAGGATTCTAAATGCATACTTGAAACCCTTAAACAAAATTATTTTTCTATGTTGATGACTAAGAAAACTGAAGAGTACAATAGAATTTAATAAAACAACTGTGATCGTTATGTCAGAAAGAAGTTTGCTTTGACTGTTCTGGGCTACCAGTGATGGATGCATGAGAAGCACATAGGTAATTGATAACCGGTGTTGTGGGATGCTGCATTTCAAACTGAGCAGAAAACTCTATTTAAGATCTATTCAATCACAAAAAGTTGTGCAGCCTCTGAGATGTCAAAAATATGCCAATATACACATTCCAGTGTGTGTTTGCATTGCAACCCTGAAAGCAGAGAGGCTTCCATACTGTTACCTGCTTCCTACTGTCAAAACAGCATCTCACTGCTACCAGCAATGTTTCAATGAATGAAAGATGGAACAGCATTTCTTCTTTTTTGGAATCAGATATTGTCAACTGTCCCTTCAGCAGTGGCAGATGTGTTTCATTTTGATTGCCTGTTTTCAGATTGTTGTGGAATACATGGAGTTAAGCAATTGTGTGCATAATGATGGAAGGAGGAAGCTTACAGATAGCAGTTGCATTTTGTTAATTCTAGTGGGTCCAACATCCTCAAAACAAGTACCTAGGCACTTAAACTAAATGTTGTTATCTTAACCTCTCACACCCCTGGGAATGTAGACATGATTCTTAGAATTTTCCGTAGGAAGATTCTGTATTATCTTGAAACCAATACAATAATTTACATCTGTGCAAATAAATATAAAATGTAACCTTTTGTTTTTCAAAAGTGTACCATAAGAAAATAAATATATTTGAAGCTCAACTGTCATTAAACTAAAGTACACCATCACTTAAAGTGTAAATGGATAAATATTTTTTGAATCGAGGCCAAATATCTTCTCTAGAAAACATTTTAAACACTGGACATTCTTCTTACTTCTTTTAGTGGGCTGTAGATAACATCCAAAATAACTAAACATGATGAAAGTTCTATAATACAGATATTCGGTTGAGTAAGTTATAAGCCCACTGAACTTTTATTTCCCATTTTCTTTTTGACCTCTCCAGCTTCAGATTTCTTAAGGTCTGAGTTTGCAAAAGAAAATGAAAAAAGGTTTTGTGGAGAGACTGTTTTGTATGCTCTGTTACATTCTCAGTAACTTAAATGTTGCTATATTAAAATATATAGTGTTGAAAATAAAATTGTACAGCAAAAAATGTCATCTATTTATTTTTTAAGTGATATGGCTACAGTGAATATGAAGAAATTCTTTTTGATTGCCATAAGGTAAAACTTTGTGTTTTAACACATAATGAAGTGAAACATCAGCAGATTTCAATGTCTGAAATGGCAATATGGCTTTTATTTTTCTTTGGGAAGTGTTTCACTCTTTGCATGCTGCAGAGCCTGATTATTTCAAGAAAAAGAAAAAAATCCCTTTTAGAAAGCTTCATAATATACTATGAGAGAATCTGTTGAATTGAATTAAATAAAACAAAAGTAAATATCTAATAAATAGAAACACATAATCACAGAATATCCTGAGCTGGAAGGGACCCATATAAGGATCATCACGTCCAACTCCTGGGTCCACACAGGGCCATCCAAGTCAGAGCATGGGGCTGAGTGCATCATCCAGACACTTCTTGAACTCAGTCAAGCTCAGTGCTGTGACCACTTGCGTGGGGAACCACTTCTTAACATCCATCCTAAACCTCCCCCGTCACAGCTTCATACCGTTCCCTTGGGTTCTATCACTGGTCACTAAAGAGAGGAGATCAGCACCTGCCCCTTCATGTCACCTCATCAGAAAGACATAGACCTCGATGAGGTCTGCCTTCAGTCTCCTTTTCTCCAGGCTGAACAAACCAAGTATTTTACTTCTAGTATAACTTGATTTTTAAAATTATTAAAGAAAGTGGATACCATTCTTAGAAACATTTTAAAAAAAAACCCAAAAGACAAATTTTCTCATCTTGCTATTTGCACATTTATTATACTGTATGGAGCACTATATTTCAGAATATAATTAACAAACATACACATGTTTTTCACTCTTCCCTTCCAGCAAACTTCTTGCTGTTGCATGCATTGTTTTGATGTTTTAAAGGTGTCATCATTTAAGATTTGCCACCTGAAAGTTCTACATTTTTTGCTAATTTCAGTACAACAGGAAAAGAGCAGATTCTCATCTGAAATATCCTATGTCCACAACATTAATCTGAATACAAAATAATTTTCCAGGTCCTCTCTTTACTTTGATGTTTCTTCAGTGCTTGAACAGTAACAGCCTACACACCAGCTTTTGAAGCAACTTTTTCATGTATATGTATTTCCAAAATATGATGACATTCGTGACCTTGCAGTCCTGTAGCTTGGTGTTTATTTGCGAACCAAAGGCATTGCAAATTAACCTCTCAGATCGCAAAGCCTCAAGAGAAAATTGGTTGTGATTTCTTTATATATTTTCATGGAGGTACACAAGAAGACAGCATATCTTGTGAGTCAGGTCCCATCATGAACTGCTATCAAAGCAATGAGTAGTGAAAACATTATGCCCTGAGCTGATTATTAAATTTAATGTTCATATATTTGCTTTAAAGTTTAATGATTTTTTTTGTGACTCTCATGATGTCTGATGCTTTTTCCTGAAAGCCAAAGATCAGTACAAGCACATATGAACTTTTCTGAGACAGGTAATGTCTGAGCATCCAGCATTTCAGAAGAAAGATAGAAGACCTGGTTCTAGGCCAATGTTTTAAACAGTTGAAGGCCAACTGATGCACAGCATGTTCTTGTGGAAGACTGTATGTTTTAAACATTAAGCATTGCCTCACAAAACAGGAAAACTTTGAGCTACTACAGTTTCTCAAATGATAATTCTTCCATTGAACTCTAAATAGTCCAAGACCTTGGTCCTCTCACAGCTGTAAATTAAAACATGTTGATTTTAAGCCATGTTTGTGGTTATCATGTTTGATAATAAGGATTTTGGATTATTTATACTATCTTAATTTTCTTCATATTTGGGAAAAGAGAGTAGGAAGCAAAGAAAAATTTGCTTGTGGTAATTGACCTACTGCAACTGGACCACTTTGGCCTTTACATTCTTTTGCTTGTTTGCTACTGAATTAATTTTCTTCTAAGCAAGCCAACACTAATGAACCATTTTGGTTTGGAGGGTTTTTTAGTCTGAGACTTTATAAATGACATAACTTAGCAAGATTTCCTGGATAGACACATTACTGATGTCTTGGTGGACATAAAAGAACACTGAATGTGGGAATAAAATACCTCTGCATCTGTACTTGTAAGCTAAACACACTACAGCTGGACTCCCAACATAAAGCAGAATGTAAAACTGATGGTCTGTGAAAAAAACTGCTAATAGAGAACTAGTGCAGTTACCGATAAAGAATATGGGCTGATGCTCTAGAAATGGGTTTGGATGGCAGAAGTGAAGAGGTAAACTGTTAACATGGATCTTAAAAAATAGGGATTAACTGGCTGAAGAACCTGGTTAAGAAATAGCAAATAACTGAACATTTAGATACCATGATGGTGGACTGTGAATGTCATTCAAATTTATGTAAACAGAATACCGGCTGAGGCAGTGAGGCAGAAAAAAAGGGATGCTTGGTCTTTGCCCTGATTATTTTTTAAGGCTGCAAAATAAAACCAGCTACATACTACAGAAATGTTCAGAAATGTGAACTCTCTTCCTTAACAATACACCTTAACCATCATGCTGTAAGATATAGAACACTTCTGCAACTTTTATAGGTCTTCCTACGCTTTGTTGCAGAATGACATATTTGGCTTGAAGGGTACGCAAACACACACTGCACTACTTCCAGATACTGTTAAATAAATAAATACTGCAGAAGAGGTGCTGACCCCTTATCGTCCAGGAAGGAAACTGTACGTGGGTTTCCCTTCTGTAGCCATGAAGCTTTTCTATGGAAACTTATATCTCCTTTCCACCAAAACTTTCAGAATCAAAATACAAACCTGTTTCTAAAAGGCAGCTTAGGTGTGCAGATGCAAGAGGTTTTACTCTTTGAATCTGAATCTTCAGTTTGCAGCCACAAGCGACGTACCGTAACTGGGAAACAAGGTTTCTGTCACACTAATATTCTTGTGTCAGACTGATTTCCGTGTCTCCACATACAAGACTCAAAATGCTGTGAATAGAGCTTTTATGTCCCATTTTGTGTAAAAGATATGTAAATAAAAACATGAATTTAATTATATCACAGAATCATAGAATTGTAGGGGTTGGAAGAGATATCAAGAGATCATTGAGTACAATATCATTTTTTTTCCCCTAATATCTTCCTACTTTTTTGAATTGTAGGCTTTACATTGCCTTTTCGATTCAGCCCTCAGCCATTTCTAATTTTATTTCATTAGATAATTCGCTTTTACCAAAATAATTGTTGAACATTACTAATGTTGTCAAACAGATGACCTTTCAGATCTCAGTAACACTTGATTTTTTGAGAGCTATTATAAAAACACATTTAATTGTTACAGTTTGTACACTATTTTCTGTAAATTAAACACTTTTGTACTACACAATTTCCTGTCAAAAAAGCCTGTAGACACTTCCTCCTGTTTAATAGTTCTAACAGATGCAGTTTAAATTAGTTCACTTTACTGTCATAATATATGTATAACAGAGGATTTTTAGAAAACTAACTTTTTCTCTACATATTTTTATATATATATATATATACACACACATGCATATATATTTGTTGTGGGACTATAATTCCAATAAATATTTCAAAACTATGGGTAAACTTGCTTTTAGTCACACACTGTGCATGTGTGCACTGGAAAGTATATTGGAAGAGAAGGAATGGTCACCCCTATTTTGGTTTTATTGTAAATTCTGTAGAATTTACAATACTGTACAATTCTGTACTGTAAATTCTTTAGAAATTCCATTTTCTCTTTCTAATATGTCATCTTTTACTTCCATAGTCTCATTTTTTGTAGTTGTGCAGTAAAATCAGTCTGGGTTTTTTTTTTTTTTTTTTTTCATCATGATTAGTTTTCATTTTAATTTGTGGAAGCTTAGTTTCTAGTACATAGACGTGACTCCTTTCTTTGTATTTAAAAGTCATTAACTATTCAGATATCAGATTGTGAGGAAAGTGTACACTATGTAAGTCCCTGTGTTGGTTCTTATCATTTCTGGATCTGAGCATCCTCAAGAAGATTAAGCAAGGCATCTATGTACTTGTCATATATAATCCATGCTCTCATTCCATTCCCAAAGAGAAAAATTGTGCATGTAGCAGAGTGGTATTTTTCAGATTCAGAACTCACTGCCAGAAGTTTATGTTACAGAAGTTTTTGACAGAATGACTTGCTCATTCCTCTAGGCCAACCATCAAATGCATTTCTTCAAGAGCAATGACCACTAAGAAACTCCACCCTCCCCCACCTCAGGCTATTTTCTTTATCTTTTGTTGCTTTCATACTTTATTAAGGAAATGTATCAAAGAGAAATATAGCTTAATGTACAAATGGAAGACTCTAATTTATTTTCATTAAACCAAAATTAATATTTTGTTTCTAGTACATGCAGTTGAATATTCCATTCTGATTAAAACTGGTGAAACAATGTAAGACTTTGCTTATATAAAAAATGTTTATATATGCTCACTTCAGAGGAAATTTCAAAATTCACATTTTAATACCACTAAAAAATAGCAAACCCTGGTCATGTAAAGCAGGTATTTTGACAATACTCTAAGAATAAAACCTTCCCCCTACCCCTCCTTTCTTAGCAGACTTCACTTTAGTCATACTTTTATTTCCTTCTTCCCACCTCATCATGGCACACAGAGGGGTGGGGAATGAGGGAATGGGGTTTC
The DNA here is from genome assembly GCA_013400835.1 of Zapornia atra. Classification (NCBI taxonomy): domain Eukaryota; kingdom Metazoa; phylum Chordata; class Aves; order Gruiformes; family Rallidae; genus Zapornia; species Zapornia atra. The sequence continues at coordinate 8,325 of VZTU01014484.1, read as the reverse complement.
AATCAGTTCCTCTCAGGCTACTTCCCTTCTCCAGATCTTAACACCTCTACTTCCCCCCAACACTCCTCCCATCTTATCATACTTTAGTTATAATTTTGCTCCCTTCTTCCCCTCCACCCCAGCCACTGCAGCACAGAGAGGGGCAAAGAATGGGGGTTTTCAGTCAGTTCCTCATGAGTTGATTTCCTTCTTAGCTGGGGGGGGCCATTCCGTACACCCTTCCCGTGCTGCTCCATGAGGTCTGTCACAGTTTTGCGTGGTTGGGTGCTGGAAAAGAACAGGGGGTGCAGAAAATGGCTGCTGTGAGGAGCTGCTGGAATTCTCTGGAGCTCCAAAATGTAAATAATCCAAGGCCAGAATCATTGTTGACCAGGACCAAGCCAATGAGAGATAGTCACAGCGCCTCTGAGAATCACATATAGGAGAAAACAACCCAGGAGCAGCTGCATTTTGCCACCGGAGAAGGGAGTTAGAAGATGTAATGAGCTGTGCAGACCCCAAGGCCAGGGAGGGGGAGTAGGCGCCCCAGGTGCCAGAGAGAAAGATGCCCTTGCAGCCCGTGGAGAAACCCCATGGAAAAGGCTGAGGCCCCACCTGCAGCCCGTGGAGGGGCTCCACACTGGATGGAGCAGGTGAAGACACCNATGAATTCCCCTCCCCCACCCCCGGCCGAGAAGGAAACCAACTTGCAAAGAACTGACCGAAGCCCCCATCTCCCAGTCCCTGCCCCCCTGTGCTGTGATCGGGGGGAGGAAGGGAGTGAAATCATGACTAGATTGAAGTCTGCTAAGGAGGGAGCGCGGTGGGGAGGTAGAGTTGTTTTAAGATCCGGAAAAGGAAAACAGCTCATGAAGAAGTAACCGAGAACGCCATTATCTTTTTTCCTAGTCATTGCCCCCCCTATACTGTGAGCAGGGCAGGAAGAAGGGAGTAAAATCATGGCTAAAGGGAATTCTGCTTAGAATGGAGTGGTGGGGGGAAGGTGCTACTGAGAACCCCATCGTTCCCCAGTCCCTGCCCCCTCTGTACTGCGAACGGGGAGGAAGAAGGGAGCGAGATTCTGATTAAAGTCTGCTAAGAAGGGAGTGGTGGGGGGAATGTGTTTTAAGATCTGGTTGCATTTCTTTTAAGATTTGGTTGCGCTCCCGACTCCGGTTCTTCACTGTTTGTTTTAGTGTAGTATAATAAATTAGAATAGTTCTTTCCTTTACTGTGTTGAGTCTGTTTTGCCCATATCGTCGCTGATAAAATGATGTCTCCTTGTCCTTATCTTGACTCCTAAGCCTCTTAATATATATTTTCTCCCCTGTCCAACTTAGAAGGGGAGTAATAGACTGGCTTTGGTGGGCGTCTGGCCTCCAGCCAGGGCTAAACCACCACAGGGTCCCACCCATGGGAGACAGTCCTCCACAAACTTCTTCAACGTGAGTCCTTTCTATCAGGGCATCAGCTCCTCACCACGGGCCTCAGCATGGCTCTCTTCCATGGAGTGCTGACCTTTGGGCCCAGACTGCTCCAGCCTGGTCCCCTACAGAGTCACAAGTCCCCCAAGAAAACCTGCTGCAGCATGGGTCGGTCTCTCCACAGGCTTTCGATGGAATCTCTTCTCCTCATCATTATCCCTGGGCTGCAGGAGAACAGCCTGCTTCACCATGGTCTTCTCCACCGGCTGCAGGGGAATCTCTCCCTCCCGCACCTAGAGTGCCTCATCCTCCCTCTCCCTCCTTCTTCACTGGCCTTGGTGTCTGCACAGTTTCTCACATCTTCTCACTCCTTTCTCTGGTGGCAAAAAGGGGCTGCCTGTGGGGTTTTTTCTCCTAAACGTGATTCCCAGATATGATCACCAATTGGCTTGGCCTTGGCCAACAGCAACTCTGGCCTTGAACTGGTGATGTTTACTCTCTGGAGCTTGCAGAGAGCTTCTGGCTGCTTTTTGCAGAAGCCACCCCTACAGCCCCTGCTTCTCCACCCAGACTCAGCTACGCAAAACTGTGACAAGAACAGATTAAAATATAATTTTAAAATATTTCTAAACCTGACTAAATACTAAAATAACATAGAAATTGCAAGTTAAATTACAAAAACCTTAATGATAAACTATCTAAAGAATATTACAACATCTAACAAAAAAATCACAAAATCCTATGTGAGAGTTTTCACATACCTGAGTTTACATTTTCATTTCAAGAAAAAAACTAAAGCAGTCAAGTGTTAACTTCAGTCATTATTGAAAGGTTTACTTCAGACAGGAATCTGAAAATTGATTGTTTGGAATCTGTTAATGTTCTTGTGTAAATAAGAAACTATTTCATCAATAATAAACCAATGCTTAATTAAATGCATTAAAATTTAATCATATTCTGTAATAAATTAATCTCTTCTTTTTTGTTGAAGAAAATGAAGAATTTATATTTTACAGAAAACTATGTGATAAGTTGAGAGTGAGGTTCTTTTTCTTTCCTCCCAGAAAATGTTCTCAGAACTCCAATAGAAACCTCCATGAAATTCATGCAGGAGTACAAAACTAGGAGAACCCAGATCAACTTCAAAGCATGTTGCATGACCATCAGTGTTTCGTACTTTACCTTTATCTGGATGGAAAAGTGTTCTATTCTCTTCACACAACCAAAATGTAATTTTTCATACAAAACTGTTACTATTTTGTTTAGTTGCAGGAAGTAACAAGGGAAATATCTATATCTATACCTAATGGTAAGCTTTTAGTTTCATTTTTCTATTAACCAGAGGAGCATCCAAAAATTCATGCAATGAGATCACAGAATTTTGGAGTTTACCTCATCTAATTCAAATGTGTGGGAACTGTTCTCATTTAGTTAATGTAGTTTAGGATCACAAAGTTGAATATAAGCATAGATGGAAAGAAACTCCGGATAACTTTTTTATTTGGATGGGTTGAGGGGAAAGGTGAGAGAGGCCCAACACTTTTTGAATGTCAGGAAAAGTCAAACTGGATATAATTTCTACTGCTGTTACGTAGAAATGAACTTTTATGACTTTGTAATATATTTTGTCAATGTGTTTCCACTCTTCCTTACTCAAACTAATTAGGCTAAACTAGTTAAAAAGCTACTAATGATTTTGATCAACCCAGTTTTGGAATGTCCCATTCAAGACTCTGTTTAATTGATCTTTAGCAAAGACGACTGTTTTTTGCAACTCAGGCCACTCAGGTGCTTCCAGATGGGCCCCAGCATGTAGCACAATCAAAATCACTAGTCACATGTTCAAAATCTTGGTTAGAGGTGCCTAAGACCTCATTAGAACCATGTTTATTATTCAGAAGCTGACATCTCATTGCAATAGGCAATGTGAGTCCAACAGGCTTTTTCAGTAGTCAAGATTATTCTCAGAACAGCAGCAGCAGCAAAGCGCTCTGCCCTTGGTGGCTGCATCTTACAAAGTCACGGCAGATGAAAACTAGCAAAATGAATTCATGTCTGATGGGTTGTTTTTGCCACAACAGCTGTGCTTTGGAGGTGGGCAAGCCAAGGAAGTTAAGTTTGGCTCATGCAGAGTGTTTGGCTCTGAATCAACTCTGTGCCCATACATGTAAATGAGCCAAGCCAGTAGGAATATTTTGGCATTACCTTCTGGCTGTCACAGTGACCTTATATATCACTTCATGCATTCTCCCTTTTGTATGTGTATAATCAGTTCCAATGGATCGACTAATGTTTTGGCATGGACATGTTTTGGCTCTAGCTTCAAATTTTCTGGCCTGTTTATACAAGTTGCATCCAGTATGCCTGTGAAATTCATTAGCAAATATTTAAGAATAACTAATATACATTATTCTGTTCTAGAAAATGGGAAAAGAGATAAATCTTAGGCAAGGATATTTAAATAAAATAATAAATTAAATTGATATTATGATAAAATCAACTATTTTCTGTAAATCAAAGTCAACATAATATTTTAAATTGTTCTACTTGCTCAGCTAACGTGTTATATAAATCAAACATATAGGGCTGTGTATACAGCCATATACATAGATATATTTATAAGTAGGGGGTGTATAACGTTATCAAACCATTATGTAAGAATGAGGGAAAAACATCATTGTCAATAAACATTAAGAACCATTGCTTTAAAAAAAATTCATGTTAAAACATAAAAAATGTGTTTCATGTTGATGACAAGAAAACAATACTCTCTACACAGAGAAAATAATCAGAAATAAGTTTATTTGTGTTTCTGTTCAGTATGCCTTAACTGAGGCTTGGAGGAAATATCTCTTGAGTTCAAATTCTTGGTCCATTTAATGTCTCTTCACTCTGCTGAATTGTGATGAGGACACACACAGCAGGGGTTATATTGAGGTCACCAATTGATTTCATTTAGGATAATTCACTGTCAAATAGTGGTAACCTTTACTGTGACCTTGAGATGGACTGAAACCTGTAAGCTGACAACTAAGGAGAAAAATAAAACTAAGAATGTGTCCTTCCTCACACTCTTGAGTGTGCAAGAATGAACATAACTTAAATAAAAGTAAAAATTACTTTTTAATAACTTAGAATTATGAGAATAAACTTTAATTGTTTCAACTAGTGTAGCCTATTGGCTGCTTTAACTCAAGCTCATCTTGCGAAGGCTATAGTTCAAGCAGAGAGAAGGGTATCTCTGTAGTAGAATTCAGACCTTAGATATATAAGCCAAGTGCTGAAATTTAAATAAGAGGATTCAAAATTCAAATTAATTTTGTAAGTATTACTAAAAGAGCTGTGTAGTACATGGGATTATAACCTTATAAAACTGCATTACATGAAGCGAATCTTGCTTCTTTTCTTTAAAGTTTGTGTTTCAAACAATCTTCTTCTTCCACCCCCCAAAAAGGTTTATGTAATTTTAGTATAATATGCTTACCCTTTCAGAGTATATAAAACTGCTTAATTAATTATACTATGGCAAATTCTGAGAAGTAACATACATAATGCAAAAAAAGTTTAATGTATTGAGTAGTAGAAGATTAAACTATATAGATTAACTACTCAAGATGGAACAAAGTGCTGTTGGAAATTTAGTGAGAATGAGCAAGTACCCATATTTGTTGGTAAAGAAATACGTTAAGAAATTATTTCATCCTAAAAAAATGAAGTGTGGAGAGAGGATGCCAAATCTTGGTCACTCTGAACTCACTGGGAAAGTTTCCTTTTCCTTACATTAACGAGACAGAATTTTATCATCACAGCAAAATCAGAAGTGACTTATTTAGTGCTGTAAATTTTACATTGGTAAATTGATGTCACTGCATGTAATTTGTTGATCATTAGAAACTAATGGGTGAAAGAGATGTTTTAGCAGGAAAAAGAAAATGAGAAAAGGATGTGTAAAAGGGTACAGCAAGATTTCTAGATGCTTTTGAGATGATTTAGATAAAATAAATTTGTCCTAGCATATACAAAGCACTGCCCAAGACCTTCCATGGAAGATGTATGAAATTTTAAAACACTAGGTAAAGACAAATGCCTAACTATTTTTGAGTTAAAAGAGTAAGTGGAAAATTATTGACTAGTCAATTCCATTTCAATTTACCACATTAATCAAACTACTTCTAAGGTTAGGACCTTGTGAAAAAATGTAGAGAAATAATGGTCAGCATCAATTTTCCAGGAACAGCTATGTCATAGCAATCTAATTTCTTTTTAAGATGAGCAACAGTGAGGAAGAATAAAGAAGATGCAGAAGAAATAATGTAACATTAGCTAGGAAGATTTCCTTTGCTAATGTCCTTTTTCCTAATGAACTTTTAATGATATTTTCTTAATGCAAACATGGATATCTTCAAATATAGATTACGACAAAAAGGAAGATGGATTCCTCATGCTTAACCGCTAAGTATAAAATAAAGCAGGGGAGATCTAAGAGATGCTGTTGAAAACTCTCTGATGGTAAAAGGAACCAAACATTGAAATAACATTGTGGCAGCTGTGGAACCTCCACTGATGTATTTCGCATATTTGTTGGGATATAAGTACATTTGTTTCCTTATTTTGGAAAATGGATCCTACTGAGAAATAATCCTACTGGGTTATCTATGTAGTAAACTAAACAAGGACACAGATGGATAAGATCCAAAGCTTATGGTTTTATGAGGGGCACTTTTCTGTCAGATACAGAGAAACAGCATCCCAATTTTATTTATCTGTATCAACAGATCTATTGTGTAGGATATTATGGCTCTGTGAGAATACCAGATAAAAGAAGGTTGTTACTTAAGCACCAGTATTAACTTTATCAGGAATGTCTGTCTGTCTATCTAATCCTGTGAACCAGGAAATAATAAGTCATGTAAAGGGAAGTTAAGATGATGGGAAAACTCTGCAGAATTTTTAAGGACAGAAAACTCCCAATCCCTGGAGATGTTAGCAAAACTAGTATACGCTTTAGACCAATGTATCTTAAGTGTTGTGGTTTCAGTTTTTACATACCTTCATGGGTTTTCTTTACAACTGTTTTCTATATTGAAATGTTTTTTCATCTTCCCAAGTAAATATGATGTATCAGTGACCACACACTTCAAAGGGAAAAGTTAACGAAGCATAATTCCAGTGATGACATAAGTGCTTCTTCAGTGATTCGTCAGTCAAACCTCAGATCAAGAAGTTATTCAATAAGTCCATTGCAGATCTGGCCACTTTTATTTCACTATAATAATAAATTAATAACTATGGCTGAAATGTTTAAGGCTGAAGAAAGAAGTATTATGTTAAAATATCTATAAATGATTCAACACTACTTGTTTTTCCTTCTTCCATTACCAAATACAGACTTGCAGCATTTATAAAAGAGACAAAACCTACCTCAGAGGAGAAAGGCAATAGATTATAGGAGAGTAAGTCAGAGGTATTGAAGAAGAATAATTGAAAGTAATGATTTTTCAAAAACTGTTTCCATAGTGGGCAAAAATCTGTATTAATATAGTGCTATGTATTATTGCCCAATGAACAAATGTATTTGATATTTATAGAAAAATTTTTAAACAATGGGATCCACATTGGAGTCTTGAATGCAGTTTAGCACAGCTGATTGATTGCTGGAACTTTATAGAACTTTCCCTTATGTCAGTGAAAAAGGTGTCTTTGGGGTGAGTGAAGATGACAGCTTTACGGAAAGGTGATTATGTTTATGATTGACTTCCATAATTTTTTTTGTTTCACAAAGTGATACAACTACTAGATGCTACAGTAATTCCTTATCTTATATTGCACTGAAATCACATGAAGGGCATATGAAGTTCCCTTGAAATTAAAAGGTTTTAATTTAAGACTGACCTGAAATGTCCATCATCATGCTTTATAATAGGAATGTTCAAGTTCTTCCTTGCAATAATCCCACTACAAAAATTTAACTTGAATCTAGAGGCAATTTGAGTCAATGTAGTAAAAACTTTGCATTTACTTGATTCCTAGTCTGTATAAGATATTTTTCCTGTAAACTTTCTTATTTTCATAGGAAAAAAAAAAATTATGTAAATTGCATGCACGTTAATCCCTGACAAATGAAATTTTGCCTATGAATACTTTTTGATTTGATAGATGAGATTAGTCATTTCCATCTGGAATGTTTTGTACCTCTATTGTATAAATAAAAGTTATATCTGCATATAATCTGTATATAAACTAAGCAATTCGGATCCTATTATGAAACATGGTGTATGTTTTCTGGAGTCTTAAACATGAATTAACTGTCTTGCAAATTTCCTAATTAGTTCAACCAATTTTCTTTCTGTCTCCAGGTAATATGAGCCAATGATCTGAGTCTGATGTTGTTAACAAAATAGAGTGCTGAACAAATGTTTTAGGTCACAGTCTGTTTACAGCACTACAAAGAGTGTCTTATTTGTTCCCTAATTTATATATTTGTATTTCTTTATTAATTTCCCAGAAAAAAAAAAATAAAGGAAGAAAAAGAAGTCTTAGACCTTTGTATTGATACATATCTGTTTCAGAGTATCCGTTGATTCAGCTGTCAACTTACACGGGAGTTTAATGTAAGATTCCAGTGTCAAAAGACAAAAGTGTGGGACACAATTCTGTTTGATCTGTCTGCATTAAAACCACAGTTTTCAAAATTGCAATTTCATTTCATCTGTGGTCATTTCTATTTTATTCTGAAATGGATTTTTTATTTTTAAATCACAGTTTACTATAACTTGCATTTATTAATTCATCAAGTCCTGTTTTGCAATACAGTGCATGTGTTTGCCTCTAGTACAGCTTAAATGCTGCAGTGGAATATTCCTATAATAGAATCACTGTCTAATACAATTCACATTGTAAACATTTTTATAGGATTAAGAAA
>VZTU01014483.1:0-31149 GCA_013400835.1 Zapornia atra | reverse complement strand
TTTACTGTGTATTACTCAGACAGAATGAGTAAGACATTTCTGAGGCTGATACAAAAACGGTATTTTCTGTGGTAGCAAGGAAGAAATGCTTTCTTAAACATTAGATCAATTTTGGAATTCTTGTATCAATGATTAAAATTCCCTGGGGTCATCGTGCAAAGTCTACTGAAGAACTGAATTGATTTTCATAGGCTACAAATCAGCTCAGCGGTCTTTAACTGAAATGCAAGGCACATGTTTCCATACATAAGGGATCATCTAACTGATGAAAGACCAAACAGGCCTCCATAAATAGATTTACTGTTTGGCAAAATTACAGGATTTGTGGGTAATTTGTCCAGTACTGGCAATAGAAGTACTGTTTTCAGCCTATTCTGCAAACCTTATGTGGAACAGGCCTTAGAGTCAGACAATCATTTAAGCATGTCCCTAAGTGCTTTGCTGATGTAATATCATAGATCCACTGAAGTCACTGGAAACTTTTCCCCGGCTTTTATGGGCTTTTCATAATATCTTCCATGATTCAGTTTTCCAGGTATAAAATGTGAACATGAATAACAGCTCTTTCTTCCTATTATTTGTCAGGTCTATTTAGCCTAGAAACTCTTTAGGGCATATCTGTCATTTATATGCAGGTTCTGTGCAGAGAACAATGGTCTCCCAGCTCTGGAGGGGAACTAAGTACTACTGTAATATCATGCTTCAGGTCAAATTGGTCTTAATTTATGGAAACTCAGGAGCCTATGCTATGAAGAGAGACAGGCTAAATCACCAAACTGGTTCCTCTTCTCACTCTAGAATTGAAAATGAATAACTGGGATACAGCTAGTGAAATGCAATGCCAGCTGTTTTTCTTCTGGTACTGTAAGTTCTCTGCCTGTATGCATATGTGTGCATTTACACACCCATGTAGATTAAACTTGCCACTTAATAAGCAAGTCTTGAAAGAGCAGTGGCTCAGATTTTAACTAGTTTAAAAAATGAAGTAAATAATTCAGTGTGTTTTACACTGAAACCAGTGAGAAAGTATCACTTCTTCCAGGAAATGCATGGCAACTTTGTGGACTGAATTCTCTTCAATATAGGTCTGAACCACTGCATTAATCTTAGAAGCGATCTGAGAGACCTTAAAGAAATTTCTTCTTATTCCCTTTAACACTATAATATACCCATCTTGGTCTCTGTTTAACCATATACTGTAAAATAATATGAGGATCAGTATGGAGGAATTTGTTTTGATCTGTAATGCTCTTGGATAAAAATAAATAAATAAATAATAATTTAAAAGAAAAGTTTCTACAGGAAAAGAAAAAAATCCATGTTCAGTTGCCTGTTTAATCTGCAAATGAAAGGCTAAGACATGGAAGAAGGAAAACACAAAATGAGAATGTTTACCATGCAAATGAGCTTCATTAATACAGAAGATCCTTATCTAGACGACTCAAAAGATTCCATGTGGGTGGATTTTCTGCTGTGAGAAATAAAGTTTTCTTCTGCAATCAGCATTATGTTAAACTATTGGTGTCTCCTGGATTGTTTATCAATCTAAGTGTAAAATGAACCTATTTTAATTATGCAAAGATTTAAATTATGGAATTTAACAAAATTATATTCAGGCTACCTCATCAACCCAAAATTAGACTTCTAATTCAGACTTCTAAGTATGTATGTTTTCAATTTTTTGTGCTAATTAAACGGCCTTACCCAACCAGTATTTTATATCTATTATTTTAAATTTTGACTGATGGTAGGATTGCAGTATTCTAATTGGATAATAAAAGTTGTAATGAGTTAGAATAATCAATCAAAGAAGGATGACCACTCAACAGAAATTAGGAATTTCCTATTATAGTTCACTACCAAATGCTTACACCTAAAAATTTGATGTAGCTTTACCCTAGAGGTTTGTACCAATGCCTCCAGCAACCTTAGAAAGTCATATTGGCATTTCTCCTAAAATACCTTCAGTAAATTTAAGAGCAGTTTAATTTAGTTGCAAAATTCTACTCTGGGCCAGTACAAGTAGTGTAAGAGACTTCATGATGATTACAGCATGTCAGCATACCATAATAACTACTTAAAGCCTTAACATTTTTGCAAAAGTCTAGCACCAGTCTTGTCAAGACTTGCTTGGGATCAAGACATGAATGGGAAACTCAACCTCAAAACTGCAAGAAGCAAGAGTTTTGTCTAAACCCTCCTGAAGAAACAGAAAGACTTCTATCATGATCACATTCATTGTGAAAGTGATAGTAATGAGCTTTTGAGCAGAGAAAACACTATCTCAAATACAGGATTTGTTCCAGAAAACATTCATCTGGCACACCACACCTTTCTTAGTTCTTCTATTAATTGATAGTATTTTTAGAACAGGGTATTCAGAGCACAGATACATAAAAATGGCTTATCACTCAGTAAGAACTAGCATGAGGTTAAGATGAAAACCAGATATCCATGGCCATACTACTACTATTAGTACTACTACTGCTGCTGCTAAGGCACGAGGTAGTATCTAGACTTACAGTGCTATTTCAGTAACTATCCAGCCAGCCATACTTGAGCCTCCTCTACTGACACAATTCATACTTGAAAAGCAGAAACAAGTTCTGATGCATGTGCTCAGATTTTGAAAAGCCCATGACATTTTTACATGGAAAATACATAGAAAGCAAGGACTTTTAATAAGTTTGAAGAGCTGATCCTCACTAATCTACAGAAAAATAAAGCATGCATACAAAATCATTTAATCACCACTGATGCGACTGCAGCTACCTGCCTCAGATTATCCTTGCTTTCTCAATATGACAGTAGAAAACAGTCTTCTATGATGTCCTCTTTAAAAACTATACCATTATACAGCCACACATACACATACATAAATGATACATGGATTTTTTGTTTGCATTTGATTACATATCCTGCATGCAAGCTAACTTGTAAGGAAAGAATCTAAACCAGTATAAATCTTAACAGGGTGGCTTTTTTGGACTCTGCTTTCATTTAGCATATGCAATGGATCCCTTATAGTAATTGTTACTAATTTCTTTTTCATGTATATAAATACTCTAATACTTACAAATGAGGCAACAAAGAAAGTCAATTTGACATTTAATGTTCCGCATAGAAATCACAGACACTCTGCCAAGGAATTAATTAAAATTACAGTCACATAATAACGACACCAACAATAAATACTCATATACAGGTAATAAATTAACTCATTAATTCAGCCAGTACACAGTTGTAAATAACTATATGAAAATAACAAACATTTTATATCAGTGCTTTAAATGTTAGCTCTATTTTTAATACTGAGTTTCCTTCCTAGGTTGTTCAAAATAATTATGCTTTAATGGGATGTTAAAATTTAAATTTATTAAAGAATCTGGAATAAATTGGTTGGAAACACCCTAAAAACACTTCAAAATTATTCACAGACTTTTTAAAGTTCTGCCTTACCCATGAAATCAAAAATCACACAATAAAAGCACTGGATGTGTGTATATATATATGCGTGTGCGTATACATATATATATTATATACACACATCAATATATAGACAGAAATATATATAAAAGCACGTTGAAACATCTATTTTCAAAATATATTTCACTGAGGGATGCAGATAATTCCTTCTAACCATTTTTAGGAAAAATTATGATACGTACACGAACTCCTTTTATTCTAATTAGCAGGAAGTGTCCAGCTTATATCTCATAAATCATGCTACCGTGTTACAGTCCTGTATAGGCAAAATTCCTATCATAAGGAAGCAGTAGATCACTGACACCAGCCTGCCACAGAGAGGACATCCCAAGAGCATCTGATGCCGTTTTGGGTTGGTCTGTGTGTGCCTGTGTCAGAAAGAAATCCCATCAATCCTCACAAGGAGAGAAGTCAGAAAGGCCATGTACATCCACCCGTTATTGAGTGGCATATATAAATCCCTCATTTTGTCTCTCTTACACCTGTTTCTGAGACATAATTTGGAAAACCAGTAATGTCGTTCTGACTTCAGAACCTTAGCCATGTATGCACTAGCTGCTGCAGGTAACCTGATGCTAAATCTGATGACAAAATGTGTTGCTGATCCAGGAATATCACACACAAGTCCACAGAACATCTGGAAAATGTATTAACTGATCATTTAATCTTCCAGAGTTTCCATTAAAATGGATTTTGCAAGCACTGAGTTACTATGTGATTCTAAGTTACTGAAACAGTCTTTGGTTCAGAACTTAATCTACAGTATACTGTAGGATCACATCTGTATTGGCAAAATCCACAGCACATTCCCAAGTTACCCGTTAAGAAGGGTTTTACTCCCATCACACCTATTTACTGCAAATGACACACTGGATGTCCAAAATACTATTTAAAATGAAATAGAGAATCACTAATCCATATGAGAGACATTAGGATTGCCCTGCATCTTTCACCGTAGAGAATGCATTTCTTTAAACAACCTTCCCTGTTTTATGCTCAATGTTAAAACAGAACTGTGAAAGCAATGTTTTTGAGCATCTTCAAAATTTAATATTTGGCCCACATAAACCGTTTCTTCACAAATGTTTTCTTCCTTACCTTGTAGTAAAAGTGAGCTACTTTTCAGCCGGACTGATAGACTCTTCATTTAATCCATAACCGGTATTTTTCAGTTGCTAATAATCCATAAGTTATCCCAGCTATGCTTTCCCCATAGTAAAATATATATAAAGAAGTTAGCTACTTCAAGCAGAAAAAAAAATATGAACTAGTTTGTTGTCATGTCTACTATGAGTATAGAAATCAGTTAAGTACTTGTTTGGTAGAACAGGTTCAACGCAAGAATAAAGTAGTGTACAGAAACTAGCAATGTACGCTTCTTCCCCAGGCCTGAAAACATCTCCTATTGTTTTCCCATTATACATCTCCTACTATATTTTCCATTATAATACGCCATTATAACATTCAAGCATCCAGTACTACATATGTGTGATAGAATGAGAAATTACGGGTACAGAAATGATTCTTTTGTCATTTGCCTGAAAAAAAAAATTCAAAAATGAATGTATTTCCAGCTAAAACACACATTATCAGGATAAAGAACAATTCTCAATCTACGTGACTGAACTTCTGTTGATCAACAAGGCTAAAACATTTTGTATAAGGTAAGCAATTTGCCAGTAAGTTCTCTTAAGTGCTCTCCTGATAGAAACAAAGTAAGGGGATATTTAAGAATGTAGATGTCTTGTTTCCATAGTAGGGGAAGGGAACCAGTGAGCCAAGACAGGCTGATAGACTTTCTCATAATTTGCTATTTCAGGTGAAGGGAACCAATGAGCTGGCATAGGCCTTAACATAATATTGTGCCATAGTAGCAGAAAGGGGATCATTAAAGCCAAGATGGACCGTGGTATAATTTTTGCTAAACCTGCAAAAATACATTTGGCATTACTTGTGGTGAGACAAGAACTAACCAAATTGCTGATTTAGCATAACTATAAGGCTTGAGAATATCTATAAACCGCGGTGGAACTGCTGAACTAACAAATGGCTGATTTAACACAATAGATAGCATATAGGAAAAATAATGCAGTAACAGCATAGTTAGGACAGCTGCAGAACGAAGGGGAAATGAACTATTTGAAAGGAACATTGCCTTTGGAATACAGAATTCAAAATTCAATATGGAATACTGAAAAGGGAAAATATGAGAGTTCGTTTCAGGAAACTAGTTTCCCTGAGAAACAGTTCCCAGTTTCCTGTGAAACTGACTCAGCAGAAACAATGAACTATCAGTCTGGGAGCTGAGGAAGAACATAGGTTATGGGCTCTTGAGGGGATAAAAGACAACTCAGAAAACTAACAATGTGGGATCAGCAGAAGCAGATCAGCATTAAAATGCCCAGCTGCTAAGAATCAATTGATATGGAAGAAAGCACCTTCTCCAGGAAGCCTCAGGATGTGAGGTGGGATGCCACTGGGAGCCCTGTGCTGTGAGTACAAACTCCTGATGGGCCACAGTGAGTTGTGAGAGCCCGAGCATTTGGGAATGCTTGTCATAATTGTGACATTGTGCCTTTAATACTTCTGTGTCTGTATGCTGAGTAGTTTGCTATAGCTGTCTATTACCATTATCATCATTAGAGTTATCTCATAAGACCATTAGAGCCATTTGTCATCCACTGCCATTCTCATGATTATCTCAGTATCCTAATTGTCTATTGTTATTGATTACCTATGGCTATCCATCTCACAGTTAAATATTGACAAATCACAGTTGCATTGGGTACTAACATGCTTAAATTTATGCAAGCTGTTAATCAATGTTAATTTTTAAAAGCTGTCCTATATGCTTCGTGTAGTCAGAGTCCCTTTACTCAATGATATGTTGTCCACTCCCCTCTTTCTCCACTTACGGATCAAATTAGGCAAAATCATTTTTACATATATATATTTATATATATAAAGTACGTATCACTGTATTGATATCACTTCATATGGAAATTACTGCAGTCAGATGCTCTCTAGAAAAAGATCAATTCCTAGCTAAATGGGTTGAGATCAAAATTAGAGGCAAAATAGGCAACAGGTACAGAAATGCAAGGGAAGAGTGTAATCTAAGAACTGTAAGTCACTATTTCTTAAAACTCTGGTGCAGATGATCACTGAAAGAGATTTCAGCCATCACAAGTTGCACTGTGTAAAGCAGAGGTCATGTCTGTATTAGTCTACAGGGCTGGCAGACAACAGGCTGGAATCAGGAGGTAGTGTGAAGGAAAGAACAGTGTGTGTTGAGGACTCTTTGAGGAGCAGCAGGAAAGCAGAAGACTAAGAGTGCTTTTTCCACAGGGAGCAGCCACCAGAGGAAACCTACTGAAAGCAGCCATCTTGAGAAGGCAGCTGACAGACAGCAGGTTGGCTTTGTCAGAAATAGAATTATATATTTTGCTGTACTATTTTCACTGCTGGCTTACTGACAGACACTAAAAAACTCTGCATATAAGACTAGCACGTCAGATTTCATGTTTGTGCAAGACTGACCTCCTTTTCCTGTAAAGATGGCCTCCATCCATTCTTTCTTAAGAAAACAGTGATTGAAGTGGTGTAAAAGAGAGGCAATGCATTTAAGTAGCTTATAAAATTTGCTATGTCAGCAACTCTATTGGGTGTTAGTGGTGAGGTGCTGGAAGAGAAGCTGCAGAGCCTCTGAGGAGAGGTCAGGACTGTCCTAAGCTGGACAGAGCTGATTCCACGCAGTTCTGACTGGTTCCAGATGGTTCTGGAACAGCCCCACTGCAGGGCAGAGCTGAAACTCATCAGCAATACTGGCAGCGCCTCTGGGAAAGTGTATTAAAGAAAGGGCAAAAACCAGGGAAATGAAGGGAAGGGGTGTGAGGCAAGGTGAGAGCAAAGGGTAAGGGGAAATGAGGCGAGGCACAGAGAAGGGAAGGGGTGTGAGGTGAAGCGAAGGGGAGAGAAGGGGTGTGAGGGAGAACTCTGTGAGCACTCAGGTCAAAGGAAGGAGGTGCTGGAGAAGTTTGTCATGGTGAGATCCAGTGGAGCAGGTTTGCATGCTGCAGCCTGGGGAGGACTCGGTGGTGGAGCAGAGGAAAAGTGTGAGAAGAAAAGAGCAGCAGAGAGGAGCAGTTAAAGCTGACTACAACCCCACCTCCCTCTGCTGCCCAGGGGGAGGTTAGGAGAGTTGGGAGTGAAGTTGAGCCTGGGAAAAAGAGGCGAGAGAAAGGTGGTGTTTTGAGTTTTGGTTTTCTCTCACTACTGAACTTTGTTTTATTTGGAAATAGGTTATTTTTTTTTGCAACTTGAACCAGTTTTTGTCTCTGGCAGTAGTAGGTAAGTGATCTCCCTGTCTGTATTTTGACCCACAGCTTTTTCACCTTATTTTCTCCCCCTGCCCTGTTGAGGAGGGGAGTGAGAGGGCTTGGCTGGGTGGGTGCCTGGCCACGGTTCAAGGCCAACACTCCACCACAAAAAAAAGAACACAGAGAGATATTAAGAGTATGACTTGGTACATCGCCTTATGAAGGAAAGGCTTACATGAGACAGATTTCACCTGGAGTCAGATAACATACCTCACTATAACAACTTTCATGCACTGGTATACAATGAATCCTTTTTTATTTAACTAGAAGGAGGAAATGTTTTACTTTCACTTACACAAAATTATTTTGTAAATATGTGATGAACTTTTCTGGAATAGATCCTTTGAGCTATTCTTTCATATTTATACCCTCACCACTTATCTTCCAGATTGAAAATTTTTGAGTTGCAATAAAGAAAAATCAGAGATTTTTTTTAATAGTCTGACATTTAGAATGGCTATGTAATATTAAGTGCAATTGACACACAATATGTCATGAGAGAAGCTGGAAATAATAGTGCAGAGATAACACTGGTTTTCTGTCATACCTTAGTCTCCTTTGTTAAATCTACTTTTAGTCTGCCAGGATGAACTAACAGGGAAAATTAGTAGAGGAAACTATCTGGAATGTTGCTTTTTTTTTTTTTTAGTTGGTTTTGTGGTTTGTT
Organism: Zapornia atra; assembly: GCA_013400835.1. Lineage (NCBI taxonomy): Eukaryota > Metazoa > Chordata > Aves > Gruiformes > Rallidae > Zapornia > Zapornia atra. The sequence goes on along the minus strand of VZTU01014483.1, from coordinate 22,617 downwards.
TTTGTTTTGTTATAAAGCTTTTAAAAATTGTCATATACTTGTCTATTTCACCAGCCTTGATTCTTGCCTTGAAGCTGGTTACTTGGGACCAAATTCTCTCAGTAGGCAGTAACATCATCATCAGAACTGTCAAACTATTATTGCAGCCATGATTACAGAGGTCATCAGCTGAGGCTTCCAGGAAAGGAAAATTTTTTCAGGTCCATGTTTAACTAAACTAATCTCCTCCCTGGTGAGGGACTACAGGTGAGGCATGAGGTGATCAACAGTGGAAGTACTATCGCTAAGGGCCACTGGAACCACCCCATTGATTCCCTCCCTGCAGAGTACCAAGTGAGAAGTTGAAGTTCATTAAAACTGCAGTTTTGACTACCTTGGCTGGAAATTACAATGCCGGGTTTATTACATCATGTATTCCTCTGATGTATATTTTACTTATCATAGATTATGAATTAATAGAGGCATGATTTTAGATAAAGGGATGAAAGGTAAATGTCAGCAGATGATAATATTCTCTGTATCAACATAACTTCTTGTGTTGACTCTGTAGAACCTTCCCTTGAGGCTAAATCTGGCAGTCTGTGATTTATTAAACAGTTTAAGGTTTATATTTGATAACCAGCTATCCTAATTAGTTCAGTCATTATCGGTCGTCTTGATAATTTTGGTTTCATTCCAATACCTATTGATGTCTATGAGAAAGCTCTGTTATTATGAAGGGAAAGTAGGTCATATTTCAGTTTAATTGGCTTTCAATAGCTGTCCTTAGATCATCTTAAAGAAGCGGAAAGAGAGAAGGCTCCCAAGGAGACCTTGTAGCAGCCTTCCATTATCTGAAGTGGGCCTACAAGAAAGCTGGAGAGGGACTGTTTGCAAGGGCGTGATTCTAAACTATGAAAGGTCTCAGCTTTAGAAAAAGCAAAGCCAGTTACTTTGCCCTCTGCTTTTCAGGGGATGGGGGGAGAGGGGAGAAGGTGGGAGGGGAGGACAGGGGAGCAGCATGTTTATTTTATTTTCCTCTAGACAAGCCCGAGTGATGAAGATATCAAAACCTGGCACATCTAGTAAAGTTTTTGTCCATCTGATAATTTATTGTGACACTCAAACCTGGGGATGGTAGTAGGATAGGCTTGAATTCAATTTAGTAAGATTTCCTCAACCTGACAATCTCATAGAATCACAGAATGGTTTGGAAGAGAACCTGCAGATTATCTAGTTCCAATCCTGCTGCTCTGGGCAGGGATACCCTCCGCTAGCCCAGGTTGCCCAAAGCCCCATATGCCCTGGCCTAGAACGCTTCCAGGGAGGGGGCATCCACAGCTTTTCTGTGCAACCTTTGTCAGTACAGAAAAGAGAAATTTTTTTTTCCTAATGTCTAATCTAAATCTTTATTCTAAACTCTGTAAATAAAAATAACACTTTTAATGCTTTTTTTTTCCTACAATTTATTATTGTTAGGCTTCTTTGTGTCTTTTCTTCTTGTAAAAAAAATCTGTATCTTTTCATGTCTCTTATTATTAACATTTTATTCTCTCACCAGATGCAAACCACTTGATGTTGCTAAGCTCACATACAGCCATTGTTATTGTTATCAGTATTAGTAATGGAATCATTATCATTCTCATCACTAAAAGCTAGCTCATTATCTGATAAGTCAAAATTTCCTCCCAAAGATTTTGAGGTATTTGATTTTCCTCATTTGTATTCTCAGAAGTCATTTCTTCCTCACTTGCTGGAGATGAAAATGCACCTTCCATAAGTAAGCTGCTATCCTGCTCATTATGCAGCTTTGATTATTAATTTTTCTTTTCTCCTTTGCAGCACAAGAATGATTGCATTTTAACTGGTTTGTAGCTCCCAATGGATTTCCTTTGAGAAACAGCTACGAGGGGTTAAGTTTTGATTTAGTAGGCTTGAGACAACTACTGATCCAACTATGAAAATCCATGGGAGCTGATAAGACTGACAGTTGAGCCACAATGTCAGCTGGTGGGCGGCTTCTTGGGGAATAAACTTTGGGAAGAATGTGAGATAATGACGCAGATGACAAGCTGGCCTTTCACTAGGCCACTTCTTTTCACTTCTTTTTTTACCCCAGTTTCTCACTCATACTGACTCTGCCACAATCTAGCTCAAACTCCTATTAGTCAAGTGAGTTGCAAAAGCTCAGACAAGCTTTCCAGTGTTTTCTTTTACCTTGCCAATGGGTGGTTATTTCCTCTTCTGTTAAGTCCCAATTCTGCAGATACATACGTTAAGGTTTTCCCTTTCTAGACAGGCAACTCCGGATGCTCTTTATCATCACCAGTCAAATGTTCTAGCATAGATTATTAACTGCCTTCATAGCTGTCAGCAGGATGAAGTTCATCTAGCTTTCTTATATCAGGCTTTGTTTAGTCCCTTCCCGATTTCTTCTTGACGTGATACAGAGGGTGAAATTTTCTTGTCAGAACTGCTTGTTTGGTAAGGGAATCTTTTTCTGATGCACCTTGTTTTCCTCAAATGCTCCTTCATTATGCAACTGGGGTCAGGAATAGACTTCCCCAGTGAGAACTGCCAACACATTGAGTGCGCAGGATATATGAGAAGAAAATGTAATCTATCTGGTGTAGAGGGAGAGTGGCTTTGGTTTTGTTACTCTGGTTTTGTTCTGCTGTTCTCTCACAAAGAAATCTTTCTGATGATGTGGTACAGAAAACTACCTGATCTGTGAGCTGTAAGTGGCTTTTAAAATTCAATTAACTTTATTTAATGGGATTCATGCGTTTGTAATATCAAGGAGTTGCATTACTGAAAATTAGTTTCAGTAATGTTCTTCTAATATTACTGCACAGCTATTTGTTGCTAAATGGAAAGAAAGCTAGTCATTGGACTTGGTTTCTCACACAGCTGATAACTGCTTTACCCATCTTCCCTCATATGACATTAGATTATGCATGCATGCTACTAAATCATATTTTAAATCTGAGATCTGACCTCATTAGAAAACAGAGTGCTTCTATTTGTTTAGCCAGGGACACACTGCCAGAGAATGAATGTAGATTCTTAATTTCCATTTATTTCTCAGACTTTAAATTCTCATCTTGAACACAATTTATGCCTAGAGAAAGGCATTTGTATGTGCCACCCTGGCATCAGCCACCTAGTCCTGCCACGGCAATAGGCTAGGTCTCTCTAACAGCTTTGCATACAGAAGTTGTCATTTTTTCCCCAATGTACTGAGAAAAGACTACTTAATATTTAATTCAGCCGGCCTTTTGGAGCAGAAATCCAGATTGTTTGAAAGATTTAAACATGTTTGAAAGATTTAAACTTTGCTTCTTGCACAAAAATGACACAAATATTTTAAGGATCTGGAATATTTTCACAGATCTTGTAGTTCATTTCTCAACTTGGAAAAAGTGTGGTTTTAAAATGTCACACAAGTATTTTGCCTAGTATAGAAAATGTTACTATTATAAAGTAAATTATTGTAAAGTAAACCTATTAAAAATAAATTTAGTATATAGGAATGAAATTAATCTGTTTCAAGGCTATTGGAGTCACAGTCTGAGAGGAAAGATGGAAACTAAGGCGTGATAATTATTAAAGATACGTGACAAACTTATTTATTTATCATGACACTGACTGCATAGATCCAGAAACGACACTGGATTTTGTTTAATAGGGATTCACATTTTCTTTGTGTTTTGCTGTGAATTGCAGTCTGGTCATGGTTAAGAATGCAAAATTAAACATGACCCAAACTATGGCAACTTAACTTCAAATTTATACCCAGTTAAAGAAGATGCAAGACAGACTGCATACAGAATGTTATGCATCTTGGTTCATTGCAGACAGCTGTAACAGATAACAGGTTTTTCATGAAATAAATTATACCTAATAGATACATATAACATCTCTTTCAGTACTGATCACCCCGCGGAGTATGCTGTGCTGGCTAAATTACTTATGTTGCCTGAAAACAATGAGAAACAGAAAAAAATAATACATACCAGACAAAATTTTCTTTCATTCTTTCATCTGCTGTTCTCACTGTTCAGTTAAAGGGTAGAGAAACTGAATGCTAATTAAAGACAACCCCCAAACCCACCCAACTGATGAACAACTTAAATTTACACCATTTTGGGGGAAAAAAGATATCAAAGACTTAAAAACTTTTCATAAATTATATTTGTATTTGTCATGGGAAGCAACTATCATTGTAGAATCCACATTGACCTGACAATGTACAATACATCTGAAAGAGAACCCTACCACATCCATATTTAACTGTAAATTTTAGGGGTAATTTATTTTGAAGTTTTGCCAAACAATCTACAGAAAGAAGACACTGAGCTGCCAGTACACAACCTAGAGAAGAAGATTGCTGGTGGATTCCTGAGGATTTCTTGGGCTTGTGATACCCAGAGTGCCAGATATTTCACTTGAGAACTAACAGAGAAAGCACAAGCCAGTTCTTCCCTGGAACTTAGTAATAACTAACTGATCCCCAGTCAGCTAATACTTTATTTCTCTGTGACATTCATTGCATACCTCAGTTCCTGTGAAGTCAGTGAATATTCAGTGTGACAAAGCAGTTTCAATATGAAATTAAGCACAAACAGAGATACTTTTTTTTATTACTTACCCAAAATGTTGGGGTAATTAACTAAAACAGTTAGTTTTCCCTTTTATGTTATCTGAGCTAGACCAAAACACATTGCCAGTATTTCTGCTCATATTGTGATGAGAGATTTCAAAAGGTTCTTACCTTCATACACTCACAGCATGAATTAAGAAATGCCTTATTTGCTATTGACTGGATCCCCTACAGGTGACAGAAGAGTTCTTCAAATACTGAATTTAAAAACCTTTAAGACTGATATCTTTCCAATAAAAACCATCTTTTTCTCAAATCTTTTCAATAAAGAAACAATGTTAGAATGACAATTCTTCTTCCCCTAACAACATGGCTCTAGCAGAAGACATTTACGAGATTTTTAGTTGTTATTCTTTTTGCTGGTGCAACATGAAAGATATTTGAGTTAGATATTGTACAGAACAATTCTTAAAATAACATATGGAGGTTTTGTTAGTTTTATTGAACTTACCACAGGGAACACTACAGCAAACATAAGATAAAAATCCTGAAGTAGGCACAGAAGACTTTGCTCTATTTTATTTGATATAACCATATCATGGCTATGAGTCTATTAACTTTTTTGAGAAATATTGAAAAAATCATGCCTTAATAAAGAAAGACCAAAAATGATATAGAAAAGGGGTTCCTCCTGACTATTTGTAGTGAGAGAGATAATCTCACAGACTTTTGAGTTAACTGTACATCAACACATATCACCTAGGAAAAAATACCAAACAGTAAAACCCAAACCTCTGTGTAATGTAAAACAGTAAACTAATTTTAAGAGTTAATATTTTTACCTTCAGGACAGAGGTACAGACATACAAGTGTGGCACAGGAACTTCACTCAGCACAGAAAAAATAGGATGCTTTCCCTATGGAAGAACAGCAGCACAAAAATTGTGAGTATTCCCACATTTGAATAAGATTGTAAGTAGTTATGGACACCTCTGCCTTTTTACTTTCCTTAGGCTCCTTCCACATGCCAACTTGCTAGGCAGTGACATTGGTAACCTGTAGTTCTCCTAGTTTGAAACCCATTTAAAATGGGCATCTGGGGTGGCACTCATGCCATGCTGCCCTTGCTGGGTTTTCTGCCTTTGATGTCAGAATGCAGTAGGCACCTTCCTGCTGATTTGAAAAAGTTTCTCTGTGTGGCAAAGTCCATGCTGTAGCATGCATAAAAGCACTGTTTCTAGTGAATGCAGCAGTGGACTGGAGATCTTGGCATTTTTTTTCCTGAGTTCCCAGGAACAGGTGTGGCCATTGCATTTATGCTTAGTTTCCCCATACATATAATGGAACAGTAACACTTACTGAATATGATAAAGCACTTACCCAACCTGAAAGCCAGAACAGATCTACATAGTCCTCTAGCTGCTACAGGTGTTGTCTCCCTGTGCTCTTCCTGTTCTGCTTTGACATGCTGTTGCACAGGTTTCAGACTTGCAAGCATCATTTATAGATTCAACCACTTTGAGTTTTTAAATGCATTTTCTGTCCGTCATTTATAGGGGAAAAAATCATGTAACATCGAACATGTGCTAGAATTACCAGGAGATAAATGGGCTTTGATTTTCAAATGTGTATTAATGGGTCAATATTCTCCTTTCTTACCATATACAGATCTCTCATTAATTATAATGTCACTATAGTTACAGAATGAATTTGACCTTATCTGTTGAGCAACATGTTTTAGTATTAATAGTTTTTGTTCCTAACAGCAATTGGAAAATACAGCCAGACATGCTGGATGATGTATTCCTGTCTTTACAGTGTGGCTCTACTCATTCAAAAAATGCAGTATGAAAAAGGATGTTAACAACAATTCATTTCTTTATTCTTTTAAACAATGAATAGATGTGCTAAGTGCTGGGATTATATGAATTTAATATTGACCTTTAAAACTGATTTCCCCCATGTGTCTAATATGGTAGAAAAGGCTTGAATAGGAATCATTATGCATCACAGGACTAAGGTTATTAATGCAGAAATTTGTTCAATTTGGCTTTTTTTTTTAATATAGTAAATAAACGTAAGTCCAAATAAGAAAATATATCAACTTATAGGGCATTGTATCAGTAATTTTTCAGGACGTGTAATGTCTTCAATTCAAAGCAAACAGGGCATTGGTCTACAATTCTAGTGCTGTAAAATACTAAAAAATTAACTAAGCAAGAGTGTGAATTTATACAATGTTTATGCCAGGAAGAAAAGGAGCAATAGGCATATTTTGCTGTGGGTAACATGGGAATGAAGTGGAATGTAGAACCACATTTGATAAGGAGATACAGCAGTGGTTTGCCAAGACGTTCCTAGGCACTGATGAGAATAACACTATGAGGAGAGTCTCTATGCTAGAGAAATTAATCATGAGTTAATGGTAAAGATTAACTGGAAAATAGAAGTATTTTATTCAGCCAAAATCAGTGGAGTTTTCTCAGAAATTTCATTCAAGCTGTTTAACAATATCAGTGTAACACTTCATTTGAATGGGTGAGAAACAGACAAGCAATAATGGAAGTGTCATTAGGACAGTGTCAAGCCACAGTGTCCTTGAAAGCAATTAGAAGTCTTCTGCAGGAATTTAAATGATACCAGAATAGAAATCTATGCATAAGGAGTTACAAAGAAAAGCAGAGGAACAAACAGGCTAGCTTTGAACAAATGATTGTCTCTCTTGCTTAAAATAGAGCAGACTTCAGGATAAGTTTAGGATGTATACAAAGTGACAGTTTTGCAGGATGAGATGCAGTATTTAAATCTAAAGCTAAAGGCTTCAGAGAAAGTCCTTTCTTTTCAAGAGTGAATCCCTGTGGCTACTTTTAGCCGTGGCAAAATCAATGTGTTCCTCACCTATCCCACATTCTTAAGAAATTGCTGAGTGATCATGTTAGCACCCGGAGCCACTGCCTTCCTCTTCCTTTAAAGTCATTCGTCATGTGTATAGGTAATCATGATTGGCAGGGCAAATGAATTTAAATGTAAACAAAATGTCATATTTTTAACATGGAAGAAAATTCCACTTTACCAATTAATTTCTGGTTCATTTCCCAGTTTCTCTCTAGGACAAAATAGTCCTAGATCCCTCTTTGCTCAGCCCTGAGAAGCTACGTGCAGTCCCTATCTGTTGTCTCCCCTTCCCCTTGAACAGCTGCTCCCATCAATACACTGGAATTTTGCAGAGTTTGTCCACATGACATTTGGTCATTGCTGCATTGGATGGAAGCGTTTTCTAGAGTGAAGTACTGCACTGTGGGCAACGTCAGTCTTTTGAAACCATGAAGAGGCTATCACGTTGGGCACATATCGTGGTTTAACCCCAGCCTGTAACTAAGCACCATGCAGCCATTTGCTCACCCCTCCACCCCCAAAGGGATGGGGAGGAGAATGGAAAAGAACTTGCGGGTCGAGATAGAGACTGTTCAATAGGATTACAAAGGAATAATAATTAATAATAACAATATAAACCAAGTGATCCACAAACACAATTACTCTCTACAATCACCCCCCCCTAATGCCTAGTCTGTTTCCAAGCAGCAATGCCACCTTGGGCTCACTTCCCTAGCTATATCCAGAGCATGATGCTCTATGGTAGGGAATATCTCTTGGGCCAGGCTGGGCCAGCTGTCATGGCTGTGCTCTCTCAGCTTCTTGTGCACAGGGCAGGGCATAGGAAGTTGAAAAGTCATTGATTTAGTGTAGACATTACAACTATGCAGCAACAACTGAAAACATCAGTGTGTTATCAACATTATTCTCATAGTAAGTCCAAAATACAGCACTACACAGCTCACTAGAAAGAAAATTAACTCTATCCCAGCCAAAACCACCTCTTATTCCACATCTATGTCATACCCAGGTCCTATACTTCTCAATCCATTCCAGTTAATCACCATTAATTTTTCTATCTTTTGACACGTACATACAGATATCATTCCTTTGGTCAATGGGCAATCCCTCTAAAATGTCCATAGAGTTCATTTAGTCCATCACTTTTGGGTTCCATCCGTTGTAATAATGTCTCAGGGCCGGAGAGCTGGTGTGATGCTGGATTGTTGCATACCACATCCAGAGCTCGTAGCTGATATATCTGGCACAGTCCACATACACAGTCTGAGAGCTGAAGATGGCAATGTTGAGGAAGTTGCTGGTCACATAGCAATCATGGTAGTGACACCATTCACTAATAAGCAATTAACATCATACCATTTAAATAATTGGCTATTCTCACTCAAAATAATAACCCTTTGAGAAGCACATTGGACCTAACCATCCTTATTCATTACCCACAAGTACACCCAGGTCCTCAAGTGAAAGCAAACCTACAGATAGGTTTGACTTTGCCCATGACAGGGGTAACCCAGACTGTCTTCCCTGACATACTTTTTATGTGAATTTATGGGAACTTTATACCCTTCTATGGTACATGGAAGTTGATTGGGCAGGGCCTGATCGATTGGTAGATCCCACAGTGTTGACTAACTAGGTGGCTTTTGCTGAATGTTTATCCCAATGTTTCAGGGTCCCACCACCCATTGCTCTCAGTGGAGTCTTTAACAGTACATTGTATCATGTGATTTTCCCAGGGGCTGGTACATGAAAGGGGGTGTGATATAGCCCCTCAGTGCTGTGCTTCTTGGCCCAGGTGTCTATGAGCTCGCTTTCGAAAGGAGTCCTGTTGCCGGCCTCAATTCTTGCTGGGGTTCTGTGTTGCCACAGGAATTGTTTTTCAAGACCAGTAAACACTGGTGTACAGTGCACTCTAATGCCATCAAGCTATAAATGAGCAGAACCCATCTGTTTTTCTGGAATGACAGGAAAATCCCAACAGTTGAATGTATTGGAAGCTGAGGCAACTGGGAATGAGTGGCAAAAGCTCCCCATTGTGACTTGCACAGAGGCTCCGTGCATCCTTGCCATAGACTGCCTCAGGAGAGGGTATTTCAAGGACCCGAATGGAAAAGGAATACTGTAGTTTAACCCCAGCGGATAGCTAAGCCCCACACAGCTAAGCCAGTCACTCACCCACACAGCAGGATGGGGGAGAGAATCAGATGAGTGAAAGTGAGAAAATTCAGGGGTTCACATAAAGAAAGTTCAATAGATGAAACAAAAGCCACGCAAGCAAAGAAAAACAAGAAACTGATTTACCACTTCTCATGAGCAGGCAGGTATTCAGCCATTTCCAGGAAAGCAGGGCTCCTTCACACATAATGGTTACATGGGAAGACAAATGCTGTCACTCCAAACATCTTCCTCCTTCTTCCCCTACCTTCATATGCTGAGCATGACGTCATATGGTATGGAATATCCCTTTGGTCAGTTGGGGTCAGCTGTCCTGGCTGTGTCCTCTTCCAATTCCTTGTGCACCCCCAGCCTACTCACTGCTGGGGTGAGAGGCTGTGTGTGAGCACTGCTCAGCAGTGATGAAAACATCTCTCTATTTATCATCACTTTTCTGCATAAATTCAAAATACAGCCCCATGCCAGCTACTATGAAGAAAATGATCTTTATCCCAGCAAAACCCAGGATGCCATGTCACAAGAAATTAAATTTTAATATATATATTTACATTAAAATGTTATTATATATAATTATATATTTATACGTAAATACGTATATGTAAATTTGTTTATATGATCAAAGAAACTTGATGGTCATTTTGGTAGGTTTGGCTACGTCTTAGACGTTCTGGGTGGTTATTTATGAAAGACCTGGCTCTGCAAGTTTATAAAGTAAATGGGTTTCGTTAAGGACATACGGAATTCTTGCTGAAGTTGTCATGCTCTATTCTTCTTTTGGTTTTGGGGTTTTTTTTTGTGTGTGGATGGTACTGCACTTATATTAGCTGGCTAGGTTGAAACTACCTTTAAACTTACTAAAGAGATTAAAATGTTTATTCATTTAAAAAAATTACATCTGGTGTTCCATGTGAGAACTGATATGGAAAATACCATGCCTTGAGCTGATACATTTTTATGTTTTATGCAATTGCCTAAAGCACAATCACAGAGCGAAGCAATGGAAAATCTTACTGGAGATGTGAAATCAACACTAGGTTATTTATCACGGGATTTTAGAATGATAGGTAGGGGAAACACACTATTCAAGGACTCTCCAGTTCACACTTAATTGTAACATTTGGTGGGCTACTCTGTAATACAAGAGTCTGAAATATAAAAAAGTCAAAAAGAAAGTCTTCCCCAAAACCCTCTGCAAACCAATCCCCATCAGCTATCTTAAAGTCTCCTCCTTTCCTAATGTGTCATTATTGTTTGTTTGTATCTGTTTCCAGGTTCATTGATATAAAATGCTGATTCCAGCTATTTTAGCAATTAACATTTACAGCTCTGTTTCTTAAAAACAAATAGAATTCTAAAGTGTTCAATGAAATAGGCACCCTCCATTTTTATTAGTTTCACTTGTGGATAATCAATGACTAATCACTGAGAACTAGAAATAGGTAGAGATTTCTACCATATGGAATCAAGTTCAACTTTGACACATTGTTTTAGTTTGCTTAATTTTAGAATAAATGCATATGTAGTTATTTGAGTATTACTGAGTCCTCTGGACACTTAAGCACACAGACCAGTTTAAATTAGTTTGAAAGATCTGACTGAAGCATGCTATTACTTCCTCTTAAAATAATTATTCCACAACAAATGTTACGAGTACTGCGGTAGAACATGAAGATGTTGCCCTCTTCTTTGAGCAAAGGATTTGGCAAGTATCAGAGTGATAGGACCACGAATATGCTGTAGGGAAATTACATACTCTTGTACCCTGTGTTATTTAACAAAATACTGGCCTGTTCTAAAGATGCTGCTTTCAAGGACACTTCAGAAGGGAACAGGTCCATCAAAATGAAATTCCAACAGTAACAGGCAAAAATGTTAACTGTAAATCAAGGAGGCTGTTTAGTTCAGCCTGCTAGAAGGCTCAGACTAGTCTCTTGCCAGATTTATAATGATATGACTGGGTACAGGGTCTGACTTGCCATCTTAGATCCAATAAAATATTCAGGCATATTATTTTCAACTTTAAATGTTCAAGTCCCCTCTTTCAGAGTCAAATTGTCCCCTGACATTATGAACTCCAGAGTGATTCCACTTCTCCCAGTACTCTCTATAGTCAGTGGAGTGATGGTGGATTTAAACTAGTGTAATTGGAAGTAAAAGTTGGCTTTTTAAGTCTACTTCTATTTTTAAAATCTTCTCTGTCAAGTTGCATGAGGTCAGATGTGAAGATGAATTTGTTGTTTAAGCTTCTTCCTCCTGCAGGCAAAAAGCTTAATCATTTTTTTCTACTGACCTTGTCTTGTCTAAAGATGAGTCAATGAATCAAGTTATGAATGATATATCATGAATAAATGATTTATGCCTGGTCAGATCAAGTATGATGTATTACTTAGGTCCTTGAGTATTATTGCATATAAAGATTTATCCAAAGTGTCATACAATTGGTCAGGGAGGGAATTCTTAAGTCTTTGTATGTCCTCTTGGAAAAAAAAAAAAAAAGAAAAAGCATATAACTGTTCTCTGACTAGATAAATTTATCGGCAAAAAAATCTTTGACAAAGGCTTAGGAAGGACAGTCCAGCAGTTATATTTCTCTACTGGAATGCTGGAGGTCCCAAGTATCTCTGCCTTTCTCACTCTTTGCAAACTCCCTTCACATTAATTCCCCGATCTATAAAAGAGAAAAATAGAAAATCTCTTTGGGTTATAAGGTTATTGTGCCACTGACTAGCTCTGAGGTGCTCATACAATAAACCAACTTATTTTTATGTAAGATGTACTATTTTTTTTCCCTAATAAATGTAGTTGCTGTTTCAGTAGAACTTTCTCTGTAGAGCCTTCTTCATAAGGATTACTCATGATTGAGTCCTAACAGTATTTGAATACAAACATATTCTCTGACAGATGTTTTTCACAAAGATTCATGCTGCAGTGGTAACCAATGCCCCCTCTTATGAGATCTGATTAATTACAGACTTGGAAATTAGTTCCTCAGGTAGGATACATTAGAGATCCCTGAAACATGCCAACTGAGGCCTGGTCATAACTCTGAATAATGTCCTGGCAGAGAACTGGTATAGAAAGTTGTTAAAATAACCTACTTAAATATTGGGGAGGGAGAGTTCTATCAGCCCTTTCAACTTCATGCTGTTCCCATCCTTCTTTTGTAAATTTGAAGGTATGTGGGTTGTCTCTCCCAGTGGATCTAGAACTGTCCTTCCCAGGAGAGAATTGACGATACCAGTCTTGCCATACTGTGAAATATGTTCAAACCACCAAAAGCATCACTCTTAATGTGTAATATCTAATTATGTCTACCTAATGAGTTACCTATCATGGTTGATCATTCACTTCCATATATTCTAGACGTATAAAATGACGGGCATCTACACATGAAATCTGAAGCAAGTTAATGTATTCTAAAAAAGGTGGGGTTTTTTTCCTTAGAAATATTAATAGATGACAGGAAAGCTGGGTAAATGTAATTAATCTGACAAGAATGAGTTCCTCTTGTCCTGTAAAGGCAGTATTACCAGCAGGACCTAAATGAACAGTTGCTTATTGCATATGGATGGTGAAGGCCTCATGGAAATAACAACAAAAACCATGAGAAGATCAATCATCTGTCAAATATTTTGCACTAAATTATGACCAGAGCTAAGTATCCGCAGTCAGTTGACAGAGCTGCATCCAATTGCACAGCCTAGAGTCAGTTCCTTGGATGGCCAGTAACTGAGGCAGAATTCTGTTATCCTAAAAATGCACAGTAGGAGGTGCATTGCTGTTGAAAAAACCCCACGATGCTGCAACCAGTCAGTACAAATTTTTCTTTCCAAATCTAATGATGAAGCATCAGTGAAGTATGCCATGGAACATCAAGTTAAATTCTTCATAGATTAATAAAAATGTTACATGCTGCAAATTTATGTATTAGATTTTCATACTGTAAAAAGAATTATTTAAAAAGCTGCCTTTTTATTTCAACTGCTACTTTCCCTGCTATTTCATAATAGTGAATAATAATGAAGTTGTCGTTTTACATATAGGATAATAAATTGCCTTGCTATGAATACAAGGCTATTACTCACTCGTAGGGCCCTGATTATGTTGTGCTTGGAGCGCGTGACAAGTGCTTTATGAATGGCACAGTCCTGAAAGTGAACTCAGTCAGTGTTCATTATAGGGTCATTCTGCTAGAATTTGAAAATGTGAACTTCATGCGTGGGGGTATGATCCAATTTTTCACACTCACTGTATAACTAACACCTGCATATCAAGGTCTCCCATCATAGCTCTGCATCTTCATTCTAGATAACGCAGTGATCTTTCACTTTAGGAAATGCAGTGACACATGACATATGTGGAAACTTACCCAGCTAATTTGACCATCTCTCATATACAGTCCCACACTGACAAACACCTGCCTGTCACCCAGGCTAGAGACAAATCCATCTTTATGAATTCTTACACTGAGCTCTGTTATTATTCAGAGGAAATACACAGAAATACAGTTCAAAATGTCAACCTGTTCGTTTGTGGTAGATGCAGAGGGCAATCTCTTATTTTTTTAATACCTTGTCTTTGCTGGATGCCAGAGCCCAGTTTGGAACATAATGGCTCCTTTTTGATAGGTATTAGTCATTTCAATGCCTGACTAGTCATAAGGCAGTATACCTTCTCTCACATTACAACTTACACATATCCATGTAACTTGGCATTAGACATTTTTAACCTCCAGGCTTTTCCTTTGTATTCCATAACAACCCCCACAGGTTTATACCATCAAAGCAAAGCCATTTCTCAGCCATTTTGTCTCTTCAATATTGACACAATAGTACCCATTTTGTTTCACTTTAGATACTAGTTCAGCTTTCATTCTCAGTTGCATAACCAAGAAAATGTGGGCACTTCTACTGAATTAAGCTTTGTATTTCTGATTTTGAGCTCTTATAGTATGTCTTATAGTATGTCTGCCCATTATTTTACCTTCCTCCTGTAGAAGATTCAGTGACACAGCTCTGATAGGGCACTCACTGACTGTGCTCATCATCGTCCTCTCTAATCCGAGCTAAGGGATACAGAAGGATACTGTATGGAACCGGTTTGTATTATACAATATAAAAGCAGCTTATTCTTAAGGGATGACAGGCAACTTTTTCAGGAAGAAGCTCAGTTTTAAGTACAATACCAACTATACATATATTCAAAAGAAGTAAATATTGGCACAGTATTAATTCTGATGTGTGTTCTCTTCTGTGCTGGAAAAGTAATTCTTAACCAATGGGATAATTCATCTCTGGCACAGCACTGACCTCAGCTCAAATATACCCAAAGATTAATTGGAGGCATTGTCTTGAAACCTTACCAGATTTCTCTTGAAATTATATAGTCAAGCAATGTCAGAAAGTGCTTCCATTTGTTTGAGGCTGAGCTACAAACAGCAGATCAGATCTCCAGTTGATCTAAGCTGACAGCCTCAAAGGAGCGATCTTGGTTTACAACACTTGAGATACAGCCCAGAGCCTCTGCAGCTGAGAGGAGGACTATAAGCTGAAAGAGATTGAAGTTTGTTAGAAATAAGGTCAACGGAGTGTTCAAGGTCACTGCACTGAAAGAAATCGTTGCTTTGGTGCCTTTGTGTATTTGCCTCAACAAAGGCCTTAAGGCTTTTTAAGCTCAGATATTTAGACCTAGCTTATTTTATCCAGTCCAAGGATCACCCATTCCACATCTTGCCTGTTAGGGAGAAAATGGTAATCCAATTGTTATTATTAAGTGTCTCAAAATCATTTCAGCTCACAGCACCACTCACATAGTCACTTTAGTCTTCTGATAGAATATAGATATGAACTCAAGGCCCTGAGCCTCAAAGCCAGGATTTGCTTCTAGTGTCTTAACTATTTCATACATTGCCCTTGCCAAAATAAATAAATCAGTGTGGGCTGAAGCACTCCTACTAGTCCACAGTGCATTCGGAACAGATTCAGAGCTGGTTAAACTGCCATCAGAGCCAGCTCTCCACTGTGTGCTTTCTGGTCCCTCGTGCAATAGAATTGTCTTACCAGCACCTGCCATTCCCAGCACCCACTTCTGCCATTAGGACTTCCAACACACTCTTGACCCAATCAGGCAGCTACCACTGGCCAGAGCCTGCTTCTAATCCCATTCTGCTCGTCATCTTCGTATATAAACACAGTGACAGTGTCAAATCATTCATGATGTCAGTTGTGTGGTTACCATACCTACCCTTCATATTCCAAGCAAATGCCTTCATAATGACATGGATCCCACGTGGATCTCTATGCTACTACTTCAAAAGAAATGCAGGTGCAAGAAATGCCATAGCAATCTCAAGGTTAAACATAACAGTGGAGAGGATCAGTTATATTCCCATTCTCTTGGGCAAATCTGTTCTATACCATGCCTGGCTAACTTGGAACACTTATATTAAACATACATTTATTATCATCACTATTTATTTATGGTTCAGATTGAAAGTGGATAATGGCTCACTCTCCTGGGCCATGTGTAGATGTGGCACTTGGGGAAAAGATATAGTGGTGGATTTGGCAGTGCTAGGTTAAGAGTTGGACTTGATCTTAAAGATCTTTTCCAACCTAAATGATTCTACTTATCAGTGGAACCACAGAAGATGACTCTCATACCCAGGGAAAGAATGGTTAGCTTCAATGACATTTTTCAGTAATAATTCCATGGATCTTTCAGGAGGAATTGAAAATCAGAAACTTGTATAAAACTGTTGATGTACAGCTTTTATTTTCATGGCACAAGTTTACATGGCTTAAATGAAACATATTCTGAAGGAATACGTTTCACAAGTATGTCTTTAACACTACATGAGACACTCTGGTCAGAGCTGCACTTTGTATGGAGGTAATGTTATCAAAGTAGGTTATATGAGCTAGCCATGATTAAAAAACATTAACAAGGTATTGTTTCTGTTGTTTGTGGTTTTTCCTCTTTTTAATCTGGTGAACAGCAGAGCAGTTTAAAAAAACCAAAACTACAGAAAATGCAGATAAAATTTGGAACTACGCATTCATTTTCAATGAAATCATTTCATTATACCTCTCAAGTGCTTCATAAGTACAGAAAAGCCTCTAAGGGTCTCATATACTTTAAACAAAATATGGAATTCATATTTTCATGACATAGCTACTTTACGATTTCAGGACCACTGAACAACTGGAAAAAGCCTGATCATCTGAATTTCACATAAACTCAGTATTACATATCATCAAGATTCTCAGAACTGACTAGTCTCTTTCTTCAGATAGCATTAGGGCTGTTCAGTAGTGTCTTTTTTTTTTTAAAAGTGTCTCATCCTGAATACTTTGAGTTTGATCCAAAGTTTCTATCTACTTTTCAAAATCTGCGTTCTCAAAAACATACAAGGACAATTATCTGACTATCTGGGCTCTCTATATACTAGCACCTAGAAAAAAGGATAATCCAAAATTTACCTGTCAGTAAATTATCACATGTTCTGAGGTTCTGTCTAACTATTTTTTTCTTCCTTGCTTTTTTCCTTCTTCCCATTATGTTTTAAGGTCCTGGGATCCATGTTACTGAATCAGCAGCTTGAGAGGCATATGTTACAGCTCACTGGCAGAACCAATTGAAAAAAGAAAGCAAACCCAACAAAACCCAAATGAATATAATTCCAAATCATTCAGTGCAATGTACATTATACATATCTTCATATTCCAGTTTAATTTCTAGAAAAATTGTAACTGTGGAAAAAACAGTGTCTAATTCACAACCACTCTCACAAAATGTCTATTACTAAATCCAAGTCCATGGCATCTTCTGTACAAGCACTCCAATGGACTGCAAAACTCATATTCATAGCACAAACAAGTAAAATGCGCTTCTTAATAAAAGTAGAATCTACTTAAAATAATGGCCAATCTTACCTTTTCATTACAATATGTTATAAAAGTACAAATTGATACAAATTAAACTAATTTTGCAAATAAGCTGTTTTATTCAGACTGAACATTCTATAATGCGTTATAAAAATCAATCTTTCATTGCACATTTCCACATAACACGGTATTTATTGGTTTCTAGGAATCACTGCATCAAGTTTATATTACTGCACGGTCAAAACCCAAGTTACTTAATATTCGGAATTGACTAGCTATCAGTTGTGGCAACTTGATTTTACTACGTGAAAATTTAGAAGTAGATGGAATGAAGGAGTCATCATTCAGGTGTCTCACATTCTATGTCAAAGCTTGACAAAGATAACAGAACTTGACAGTTGCTCTTTTGCATAAAAAAAAGCAGAAATACTTGCATGTTCCATCCGATTAGGTAAACTCTGTAAGTTGTTACATGACACAAAAATATTAGCTCATATAACAACAGTTCATATTGAGACTAACATAATCACTGATAACAGCATTTGAGCATTAATCCTCAAAGGTACAGCAGTGAGGACATACAATTCATTACCATGCAGCTAGGTATGAATGCAATGCTAAAATCTGGTCTTACGCAGGAGAATGTTATTTTCCAGACCTGTACTAACCCTCCCTAAAGTATCTGCTTCAAGTATCTTCACTTCTGTGCTTTCTCACTGTGTGTAACTGGTTAAGGTACTTAAATGTGAAGTGTTCCCTGAATCCATTATACTTGCTCTGCATATAGAGCCACATTCATTTTCCATTTGTCTCAGAACACCAAATCATAAAATATGTGATAAGAGTATGTTGCGTATTAACTTGCATAAACGGCAAATGGAAAATGAAGAGAATTTGTATTCATCTTACCTGCTTTAAGTATGAAATATTAAGCATCTCCTTATTTCTCCTCTAGTGGATTCATAAACTACAAGATGTTTCAGCTGTTGAGAACAGGAAACAAGACTGCAAAAAAAAAAATATCCCAGTGTTCCAGTATTTTTTCACAATCCTCAGTACACAGACTGCAAACACCAGACATTGGGAAGCACTTACCAGGTACTATATTTAACTTTTTAAGGACTGGGGGCAACAGCAGTTTCTGTCACAAGCTAACATCCAGTCAGACCTGTTCAACTCACCCTGGTGTGTTTCAGACTAGCTTCAGGACTGTGCTACATAAAAGCTGATTGGGGCTACAAGAGACACGAACTAAATATTGTGGAAACAGACTGAGAGCTCAGACAACACTCCTAGCACTCAACCTGTAGGAAGAGCTAGTAGCAGGCGCTAACAGAACTTGGTATTCCATTGCTGTATTACCAGTATGCTCAGGAGGGAACAGTTTCAAGTGTGGAAAATTAGCAAGTCTCTGAAATACTATTAAAAAAATAAAATTAAAAAAATATCTTAAATTAATGCCTCAGAGCATCATATTGCATACCTATACTGCTGCATGGTAAAGGCAGCCACTCAAGCATATAATCTCATATACATTAAATGGTAAGAAAAGGACCTTCTTGCAAAGACCATGCTTTGAAATACCACTTTTAATTCTAGCACATAATCCAGGAATGATAAGACAAGATGATGTTACACTGTCTTAACACATGATAAGCTTTCCATAAACACTAAAGGCAGCACACATTTAAAAGAAAAATAAAAAGCAAGACTTCATTTTCAAAGGCTTGTTGGAAAATAAATCAGAGAAAAGTAGCTTAAACAAAACCAACCCTAATCTTTTTTAACTGAATGGATTAGGCAGACAAGCAAACCCATACTACATTTACACAGCAAAAAAGTTGTTCCATGCCTATGTTCTGATTACATTTCTTAAATTAGGCCCTTATAGTAATTTCAATCTGTGAAGTTTATTATAAGAGAATGTGTGCAGTAATCTCTGCCATCATTTATGATAACTATTAACACTTGATTAAAATGCACTTGTACATACACAGTTATATTCTGTCCTGTGATTTACTTAACTATGACCAAAAGACACCTGCCAATTTTTTAAAAAATATACCCTTACTTGTAATAATCTATGTTGAGGGATTAAAGTGAATAGACTAAATGCAAATAAATGATGTTCTGATAGGAAATCTTTTGGGAAATTCCATAAATAGCGGCCAAATTCTGCTGACCTCACTCATGTGGAATAGTAGTACCCTGATTAGTGGTCACAGAATCATAGAATATCCTGAGTTGGAAGGGACCCATAGGGATCATCAAGTCCAACCCCTTGCTCCACACAGGGCCAGACAAAGCAGAGAATGTGGTAAATGCAACCCTGCTGAAAAAAACAGACCAAGCCAGTAAGACTGAAAGCAAACATAATCTTTCAGTGTATCTAAATCTGCAGGTGTACATACATATTCTCCAGTTATGACCAGTGTGCATAAGCAGTAGTATAAATAACCAGGGACGATGGGATTAAAATTAGAAAAAAAAAAATTAGGCTTGATAGCACCATCATTTTAGTAAACACACAGTCCAATTTAGATATTCTTAAACTCTTTGCTTCCCAGATTAATATTCATTATTCTTAGGCACTTCCTAGGTTCAAGTGTGCATGTTCAAGTACAGATTCGTGCATATGGCTTGAGTCTTGATCATCCTTAATAATTTAAACACTGCAATACAGCAACTGAGTTTTGCTTCTGCTCTAAACATCTTTTCATGTCCAGATACTTACACACAAATTTCTCTTGTAGCCATCGTGTAATGAAAAGTACTGGATGGCACGCACAAGGTCAGAAGAAGTGATGTGCTTATTTACTGCTTATATATTTTGTAGGGAGGTAGTAGCTAGTACCAACTCTAAGTTTGTCTATTATTTCTTATTCATCCAACTTCAGAAAGTTTATTTCAAAACTTTCAAGATTATTAGCTGCCCACGCTGATAATTTTGAAGGAATTTCCTGGTCTAAACATTAGAGAGAAAGAAGCTAGGAAAAAAAATGCTTTGCAGGCCCCATTCTGCTTCCATTCAATCATGTTATAATTGAAAAATTGCTGTTTTCACATACTCAGAAAAGACACTTTGAATTTAACAGATTATTTCTCCTTATATTTTATCCATTTGCATTTGAGCAGGACTTTCCCAACACTTTCAGCTCTTTATTATGTTCAGCTGTACAAGGAATAAGAATCTAAACTTAAGGGAGGTGAGTTTAACTCTCACTCGGCAGTTTTCCACCATGCCCAAGCAGAATGGGCAAAGAGACTGAACAGATTCATACACAGAGGGCAATATCTAGAGCTGGAGAGATGAAGGACATT
Organism: Zapornia atra; assembly: GCA_013400835.1. Classification (NCBI taxonomy): domain Eukaryota; kingdom Metazoa; phylum Chordata; class Aves; order Gruiformes; family Rallidae; genus Zapornia; species Zapornia atra. The sequence goes on along the minus strand of VZTU01014483.1, from coordinate 1,758 downwards.
GAGGGAAAAGTCTCATAGCTGCAGGAAAGAGAACAGAAAATCAGGGAACTGATGTAACAGAAAAACTGAAATGACTGGATAAATAAAATGGAAGTCAGTGGGTAAGAAAAGGCATGATTGAGTTCAGAGGGAGAAAAGAGGGTGATTAACTTGGTGGTTGGTGGATTAATGACTAATTAGTGATAGTCCGTAAATTAATGGGATGACTAAGACGTGATAAGGAACCAAAATGGAGAGAGAAAACTAGTAGGAATGACTGAGAAGAAGGTGGTGAGGAATGGGGAGAGTCATCATATGGAATATGGATGTGAAAGAACTTGAATGCAGGGGTTTGGAGAAGATGGTGGTAGAGGGAGAAAAGACAATCTGATGGTTAAAGCCACCGAAAACAATCTGGGGTGATAAAATACTATCCCTGCATTGCTAGACAAGTTTTTTTTACCATTAATATAACCTTTAATAGACTGTAACTATATTGTGTATTCTGTATTTCTGAGACACCATTCCGGAGTTTCTATCCCAAGTTTTGTTGACTTAGAGCTCCCACAGAAGACACCTTACTATATATTTTGAACTTTTATAGTGTTCCATAAGGCTAACCGTTTCCAAAATTCAGGTCCCTGGCATCTTAAAATTAGATTTGTTTCCTATCACTCACCTTTCTGTGCCTGGCAGAATACTGCTAAAATGTTAGTGAGGGCTAAAGGGAAAAGAATATCTTGCACGCTATGCTCGCTGCCTGAGATAGCAACTGTAATGTATGTCAGAGGTACCCATTTCTGAGCAACAGATAACAGCTTCAACATGCGGCTTTTGAGGAAACTCTTAACTGCTCCCGTGAGAATACAGATCTAGACATAACTATTTTTATAGTATTTAATAGCTTTGAAAGCCAAAATGACCCATACAATTATCTTGCCTGACTGTCTGCACAACACAAGCTATAGAATTGCACTGCGCTCCCAAAGTTTGGTTAAAATAGATCCATTCATAGCACATAGCTACACATATGCTGATGGGTATTTTTCCTTCCATGCATTTTTTAATGCATCATTTGTTCTCAATGATTTTCTTAATGCAGATATAAATCCTGTGTCCTCAAAAGATAAAGACATTAGTCTCTATAAGTTAAAATTAAAGTCCATGGCTTGAAAGACAAATCTCCTTAGACAAACTTTCCAAAATATTAACTGTGAAATTTTAGAGGCCTTGGCCAAGAGTTTTCACTGAATGAAATAATTATCTTTTGAACGTTTGCGAGTAAAAAGAAAAAAAAATTAACAACTAAGAAATATAGGCAGGGATTTGGAGAAACTCTATCTACAGAAGGAGGAAAAACTTTCTCTGGGAGGGTGACCAAGCACTGACACAGGTTGCCCAGAGAGCTTGTGGAATCTCTATTCTTGCCAAATATTCAAAAGTAATCTGAACTCCTGGGCAATTGACTATGCGCAGGGAGGTTGGACTAGGGGACCTTCGGAGTTGATGACCTCCTTCTGGGATACCTGAGAGGTTTAACCTGTCCTAACCTACTGCTGCAAGAACTGAGGTCAGCTGAAGTGCCACCTTTTACATCTCTAGACTGAAATACAGTCCCAAAAGATAAGTGGAACATTGCAAAGTGTTTACTCATTTTCTCATGTAGTCATTATTTACATCTATATTTACGTAGACGTGTCATATCACTGCAAGTAAATTAGTGTTTTTGAACCTCATGTTTTGAAGATATAAGGCATCTGTGTATTTGTGTGCATGTGT